>NW_019379613.1:0-20269 GCF_000648655.2 Copidosoma floridanum | reverse complement strand
TAAGGGCACTACTATGGGCACTTAGCACTTGGGAAAGGGACAAGGAAAGGGTTGGGAGGGGGGTAGGGGGAAATTAGGCAATTTTTGCTGCGAGAAGGTCGCCTAAACCCTCCTCGAGGAGCATTGCGTGGTGAAAAAGCACATGTGAAAAATCACAGAGGTACTTGCCCGACAATGTCGCACTGGCCGGGAATTGAACTACGGTCTCCCGCGTGCCAATCCACGACCTAGCCGACTGAGCCACTGCGCTTACAGTATATATATATATATACATGTATATAATAGTGAAATATGCATTTCCTTATGATTTTAGGCTAGAGATCACATGAACACTGTACTTCAATGATGCAACCTTACTTTTAACGTGTTAATTACATTAGAGTGTCAGTGTTTTAAGCTTTGAGAGTTTCATCAGCTACATTATCCAATGAATTTATGGTAAAAATACTGTTTATATGTTTACATTACCCTATTGTTAATATTTCTTTAATTATAGCTCAGACCTGTGATAAGTATGACAGACTTGATAGTATGATTATCTAACCTTTTTCTGAGCAAGAACTGTCTCATATTACACAAATACATTTTTAATGTAAATATATTTATCACCTGAAAAAGCATGGAATAACAAACAATTGTAAAGGTTATTGGTAATAGCGCGTAGGGAGGCAAAGCTTTACTTGTATATATCTCCTTTTATTATATAGTGATCTGTAAGGGGCATTCTACATGACCCTTCACAGCCCCCCACAACCTCTCCATAACACATCCTTTTACAGACCCCCGCATACAAGGTAAAAATTGACTGTTTCAACGTTAATTTCACATTTCTATTTTTTTCTGAAATCCACACAGATCCCACGTCGTTTTTTGTGTCCCTCACAACCTCTCACAAACCAAGTATCAATGATTTATACTAAATTGAAAAGATAATTCTATTTATCTATTTTTCCACACTGCTAAAAAGGCAAATAGATAGACTTCATACATAATAATAGAATGTAGAGTTCTGCCTCGGTTAATATTATCAAATAATTATGTAACAGTTTTATTTGTATGTGTAATTGTATCATGTTGTCATCATGTTGTAACAGTTTCATTTGTATATGTAATTGCATCACGGTGTAATATCGGTAAACTATCATTAATACAATTACTAATAATTTTTTTCCGTATTTTTTCGAAATTTTCCGAGCTGATTCAGAAAACATTTCAAGCAAGAACCAATGTGCATCTAAAAACGAGTGAATCACCTGCGATGTTGCTCGTAGCTACGATTTTACGGCCAAACATAACTCACGTACATACACGCTGGCCTATGCTAACCGGAAATGCAATACGAATTTTGTCTAGTATACGTAGAAGTAAAAGAAACTTCAGAAACCTATAAATATAAAAGTTTATGTGAGAACAGCTATAGTGAGAAATAAGATTAAGCGCTAGAATAATTCATAATTAAACCGTATAGACTAAGATAAAACAGCCATACAGTTAAAATACAAAAGCGTACGCTACACCTGCAGTAAGAAACAGCCATATAAAACATGCAGAAGTTTTAACCACGATAAATTTAGCACAGTAAAATTCTTAACCTTTTACCGGTTTTTAACCATTTATCTTTGCAGATGCATGATTTTCCAAATTACCCCCTGTATTACTCTACCAATTTCACAAAACATCTGTAATAGCCTAATTTCTCGATTTTTTCAATGTGCAAGGGAAAACAGAAAAGCCAGCTGCTGCCCTTTCCCATATTCTTAAATCAGTGACTTTAAGAGATAGTTCGTATAGCTGCCTCCAACATAGATAACGAGATTTCCAAATCCCCAGGGCCTGATGAACCGACTTCCTCTCTGACGATAAGTAATGATAAATAAGTTGACCAAAGTTGTACCAAACATTCTAAATTATTTGTGCTACATTATAACGAGTCCAAATTGCTCGTAGATCAAATAACTTGATTTTGTATCAGGCATAGTACTACAATCTTAAAACTGGCATTTTGGGGGTAAGCGGCTTTGAACAGAGAAGGAGAGTTGAGGGTGGCCAGAGTCGTCTTCGAGGGTGTCGATCAGCAGTCGAGATTAAGCAGCAGTAAGCACCCTGTGCTAGAAGCTCTAGGCTTGGAGGGGTAGTGCACTTCTGCTGGAATTCTTTTTCACCACTGGAGTTGGTGCCGCTAGTGGGTAGTTGGGTGATGATTCACGACAGTTGAGAAGAGCTTGTAACCAGTATACTTGTCTCTTTCTCTCAATTGTTAGACAGTAGTTAGGCCCTAGAGCAAGTAGTGCTGATAATGGTTGATTAGAGTGGGTGAAAAAGAGAGTTAACGCATTGAGTTTTATGTGGTAGTAAACCTTGGTGTCTTATTAAAATCAATGAGTGCTCTAACCACTGCTGTAGCGTAGGTCTCGTTGGATAAGCAAAAACCTAGCTTTGGCTTTAGACCAGATGATCGGAAGGATAATTTCGAGAAGTCGCGCAGCCCTTCTTATATACTATAAGCTACTTTCTTACTTGCGATGTTTACCAGAAACTATTAGTTGCCACTTAGCGAGTGGTAGGCAGTACTATCAAGCGCAAAGTTTAAAATTGGAGCTGCGCGTGACATTTAAAAATTAAATTTATGTAAAACAATTGAATATTAAAATAAAAATTATTTTAATAATTAATAATCGATAAAATAATACCCCAGATGGTAACAACAATTTTTATTATCATTTTTATCTTCAATAGTTAGAGTCCATCTCTGCTACCTCACGATCCTCCACGTGGCTAGCATACCGTTTTTCCTGTTACCATCGAACGGTTGACTGGGTAGTTAGAGTCTGGGGATCGTACCCAAATGCCATGGACAGTTTGAGGGGGAGAGGGTTTGGTTAAATCATACGTATTTGAAGCTTGGGAAGGGGGTCCACGACCAAAAAGCTTATGTGTGACAAAACCCTCTTGTTTTATCCTGAAATATTATATTTAAAATTATATTTACCTAATAGTTTAAATGAAAAAGTAGACTTATTATGTACAATTATGTACTATTACGTATGTACTTATTATGTAGACATAATAAGTCTACTTTTTCATTAAATCTGATATGGATCTTCATCAAGTGACGACCAATAATATAGAATACTTAATAGTTGACGTACAAACATTTTGTATTTTATTTAGTCACTTCTTTTGAAATCCCACAATTATTTTTGTTGATTAAGGTATTCTTAAAAAACATTGATAGATATACTTATATTTATATTTATACTTGTTATGACTAACGTTGCTTCGTTTTAAGAAATTGCCATTTGAACATAATAAAAACTGATAATATTTTAGTATTTAACAGTAACTAATCAAAAAATTTATTGTTAAAAATTTTTTTTTTTAATGTACAAAAAGAATAAAGACAATGTAACTTTTGGGAGGGGGGTTTAATAATGATTTTCACGAAATTTATACGGGGGACGGGGGGGTCAAAGAATCGAAAAAATTGTACTCGGCATTTTGTTACGACCTCCTGCCCCTGATTCTATATAGTTCTCCATGAGTACGGTTCGACTTTTGCATCGAATAGCTCGCGTTAGTTCTTTACGTATGCGACTTTTATAATCGGATTAAAGTAAGTTTGTTTAAGAATTATGAGCTTTCTAATTATTCTCTTTTGCAACGCTGATATAACTTCTAGGGCTAGCAAAATTACTCGCGACGGTATTAGTAGTAGCCTCTAGACTTCTCCAAAATTAATAACAAGCGGTTTTTCTGTATCAACTCTATGGCATGTATCACCACTTGAGACAGATGTAATACTAGCCTCTTGATTGTTTGGGAATTAAAATATACCTAGCCATCTGCGGAAACTATAGGGCATGCATCACTACTCAGAACGGTATTGGTACCCTCTAGATCATAAAACGAAATACCCTCAGCTTTCTACTAACGTGCATATCACCGCTCCAGGAAGTACTGATAACCTCTAGCTGCGTTGTAAGTAGTTGAACATAATTCTTGAGTGTACAGCGTTGGTCACTGCAGTGGCTACTCTGAATGGTCAAAACTTGAATCTCCGCTCAGGAGTGTTTGTGCCCCTTCGCTCGGATGATGAAGACGACAACGACTTCTAACTCAAATATTTTGCCGTGTTCTCTTGACGATTCTTGAGCCCTTCGTCCCTCCTACGTTCCCTGTGTACATCCTGAGTTATTAAGCGCAAGCTTAGACTTAAATAATACGTTGTGTTGACGTAACAATTTCATATAAATACATGTGATAAATAATGAATGATACAGTGTTTTGAGATAACAGTAACACAAAAAAGGTTGAATTTACGTGTGTTGTGTGCAAAATACGTATGTTAGAGCCCCTCTCCATGCCCCTGATATCACATTATTTTGTTAGGAGTCAATTAAACGGGTAAGCACACAGTTTAGCAGCTACGCTCTTTCATTCTGATTTTCTCTTTCCTTGGTATACAGAACTGCTTCCAGGCCACTCTGGTAAAATACGTGCGTCGGAGCGCCTCACAGCACCCCTGATATAACATTATCTTGTTAGGAGTTGATTGGATGGATAAGTACTGAGTTTAGCGGTTACGCTCCACATCTCTGATTTTTTCTCTCCTTGATATGTAGAACTACATTCATGCCACTCTAGCAAAATACATGCATCGGAGCGCCTTATTACGCCCCTGACACTGAATTATTTTGTCGTGAATCGATTGAGCAGTCAACTAACCGAGCATAATTTTTTTTATTATCATTTTGCTTACTCTACTTCCTTTTTTTCCTTAGTGGCAGGGCACCGTGCCAGAAAAATCAAGCATGCGCTGAAGAGTGCCAACTGTTTCAAACTCAATAAATAGAATTGCAGCCCCGATTAGACTACTCCTAGCAGTAAACTGGGAGTGATAATATTAATGCACAGGTTGTAAATCCTACTCTTGAATGACACTTACATTCAAAATCTTAAATTTTTCTTTAATTCAGACTCTAATCAAGTAAAAAGAGAGTCCATACTGATTTCGTCTACTGTGATGTCTCACCGTGATGATTTATTGAATAAAATAGAAAATTTTTTCGAAATTACTAACATGTTGAAGAAAACAACCTGTGTATTTTGGAAGCCAAATTGGACATCTATCTTACTAATATATAAAGCAAAGTAGCTAAAACCGTTGTAATCGCTAACCGCGAAAACTACTCAACCAATTTTGCTGAAATTTTGCATACCAATTCTGAACACGTCCTAGATAGTTTTAGTATAGTTTTTATCTTGAAAAAATCAATAACAAAAGCAATAACTAAGCTCAAAGTTTTTCAAAAATACGCTAACTTTGGGCTTTAGTTCAGTTGAATGCACTAGGTGGTGTTGAAGTAAAATCGAAACAACCTGCAATTAAATTAAATAAGAGTTATTATAATAGGCCCGAGCAACGTTTCCAATACACAGTCAATCACTGAGAGTGTATTAAGCTTGGAGCTGGAAGTCGTGCAGCTGGGTATTCCAGCGACCGACAACACTGTTCTCTAATGGACAAGTAACTTACGTCAAGCTCCATACTGATTCACCATAATTGACGAGAAGCCACCAATACTAAGGCGTTCAGAACGCTAATATCTCTGGCGAAATACCAGGAGACATCTAGCCAGAGCACACTCTGCTCTAGAAATTTGGGGTCTTATGGAAATTCTTCTAACCGACCTGGTTCTGCTACCAGAGCAGATAATATTACAACAGCAAGCCCGGGAGAAAAATCCTGAGTTTGGAGAGCCACAACAGCCTCCTTAGTGGCTTATAGCAACGGTTTCTCCACAGAAAAGGTATTCTCCAGGCCCACTTTCCCGACTACCAATGAGCGATAAGTTATCGAAAAAATGACCCAAAGACAAGATATGATTAGTCAGTGGCGTACCTTCCTCCAGCACGGTCTCTATACGTAGAGACTCCAAGAGTTAGAGTCAAGCTACCTTAAACCAGCTCTCCGTTATTAAGAATAATAATAAGAAATGGCTAGAAGTATCACTACTGGTCTGTTTCAGAGCCATCATAAGTATATACGTTCCCTACTTAACCATAAATTTCATCGGTTATATTTAAGGCCATCTAACGTTAAACTATCTTGCCAACAAATACACGTTAAGTACTATTTTCGGTAACGATTCGTCGACTAAAAGACTATGTAAAGCCAGCCACTATTGAACCAAGTTAATCATTCACTGGCAGACGTCACAAATGGAGTTGTTCGTTGCAAGGCTAGAAACCCCGGTGACTCATGACCCTATTTTACCCTCTTGACTACAAACATTCAACCAGAAATTACCAATGCTCTCCGAGGTCTGCGGTGGGTGAACCTAACAGCTGTGAAGAAAAAATAAATTTTAGATAATGAAACTGTCTCCAATGGGTAAGCATCACGAACTAATCTCCCCACCTTAGATCACCAAAACGACTGAGCTCTGCAAAAAAAGGTGCTTGAGACACCAACGTCTCCGGTGTAACACTAAGAGACGTTGGTAAAGATCTCAAGAGCTCTACAACGAGCTTTAATGCTTGAAACGTTTTAGTTTTCCTCGCTATCAGTCGGGTTCTATAACCGCAGGCTGAAGAAAATCACCCTGAGGAATCCAAGCAGTCATATTTGCTGAAAACTTCAGTCAAAAAAGAGTTTAGCTCACCGGTCCTTTTTAGAACCATTGAATGTCGAACTACCTTGCCAACAAATACATTACAATCTAACAAAGTCGATAAAAAATAGCCTTTAGGGCTCACGAAAGTTTTAACCATGACTATAGTCACAAAAGGGCTAACAGAAAGGGAAACTTTAAATACCTAAAATGTTTACAATTTTGAGCGTCAAAAAACTGACGCCGAACATTCATCAAGATGTAAACAGCAGCGTCAAATTCGACGAATAAAAAATCAATCGCGTTAAGAGGTTCGTAACTATAATATTCCATTTTTATATTCATTCACTAATAATACATTCAATTAATGATAAATTGTGTATTTGTTTTCTAAATAATACATCTGAAAAAACTAAGATTTAATTAGCATAAATATGGTTATGTAGATTCAATCGAATAAGGCGCGTGATTACGCATTAAATATTTGTGTTTTACGCATTTGATGCATAAAATACCGACCGATTTTTTTTAAACCTGATGTTTTTGTGGCATAACAGTAATGCTAATAATCACTGTTATAAATAAATTATTTTATAAATAAATAAATTATCAAAATGAGCATATACAATAGAGTTGCAAGCCGTATCAATAGTTTTTAAGGGTGCTTATTTTGAATTCAACAAACTAATTATGTTACAATGTCACATAATTATATAAATAAAGTAATTTATTACATCAATAATAAATAAATTATGTTAGATCATTACATATGTATATTTCGCGTTACATATCATTTTAATGGTTGTTAAGGGTGCTTATTTTGCATTTGATAAACAAATAATGGAAAAATGTCATTAAATAATTATATAAATAATTTTTATATATACACACACATATATGTATATATATATATATATATATACAATGAAATAAGAAAAAAGTAAAATAAAAAAGGGAATGAAAAAAAAAAGATTGAATAAAAAAATGTTAGGTGTCTCTTCAACAGCACCCCCACCATCCCCCCTCAAAAACTTAAAATAATTTTGTGAAAATATGTTATGAAAAGGTTCATATAGGGTTATTTGCTAACCCACAGTCCCCCCATATCTCCCCATAACAACTAAGAAAGTGTTATAAAGATACTTTATCGTAGGCGTAACATGGGTTACATACCCCACATGCTCACCCTCACATTAACTAAGTATTTTTTTTAAAGATAACTTCATGATAGGGTTAAAGGGAGCTGATTCCCCACATCCTTCATCAAAAAAATTAAATTTTTGTTGGATACTTGTTATTTTTATATTTGTCTACACCTCACCTTCACTGCTCAATAACTTTTATTAGCGTTTTGTATGTTTTATTAGTTTCTGTTTAAATAACAATAAATTTATTACAAATACAAACTTTGGCACACAGTTATTTTATGAGGTGAGAAATTTCAATGGTATCTTAAGTAACATTACGTTAAAATCTTTGTATATTATATACTTATTTTCGTGAGTATAACTACACTCTTCCTCCCTTTTGTCCTTTTACAAAAGCGTCTTATTATACCATTTTTTGATGCCCACCAAAAAATGAGGAAAAAAATACAATTTTTTGTTAGATTGATCCTTTTGTACATTGGAAAATCTCACTTCATTTTACTATAACCACACCCTTATTTTTGTTGTCGCCTGAGGTCTTTTGACATTGTATAGTGTTATCTATATTGCTACTTAAAACATCATTATCCATATTAACTCTTATAGAATTAAAAAAAAAAAGTCCTAACAATTTTTTAATCTATTTTTTGACAAATAGGCAAATAGATAGGCATGCAGAGTTTTTTTTGTTATTATGGACATATCAGTATTTAAACTTTTCGATTAAATATATATAAGTATGCGACATGATATACACAATTGTTTAACGATTTAAAATTAAAGTTATAATAACAACCGTAAAGTCATCGCTATTCAGTCTTGTGCATGATCTTTAAAAAGGCTGTTTAAAGTGAAATACTAAAACATATGACATTAACGTTCTTCATTTTTTTCTACCAGGTTACCGCGATAGCCTACTGGCATAGTTGCTGGGGCCACCCACTCACTATCTATATCTGGGGGTGTATTGTAACACATATTTCCGATCCTTTTTACTGATATCATATCTAAATCCATAGGCACAGTGTGAGTATCTCCGGTGGAACACCTTGCCAGTTAAGCTGACACTCTTTGCACTAATGGTGCATCGGGTCCACTCGCCACTATATAGCCTTTCCCCGGAGAGGAATCCATGTTCCAGGACGTCCACTCCTCACCGGTTAAGCCGGCGTTCTCTGCCGAAGCATCGGATCCAGGCCTATAAACTTCCCCGGAGAAGCTCCATGATTCAGGAACCACTCCTCACTGGTAAGGCTGGCGATTCCTGCCCGACGCCTGGCATCGGATCCACTTATCCCTACCTGCAGCCCTAACACTGTTTCGCATTCACCCAAGCCTGGAGACCTGTGGGACAAGGAAAAAACTCTGAAATTACTCTGAAGAAAAATTCCATGGAAAAACCCGCCCCGAAAAAACCGGGGTTACATAGGAACTTTTCTCGACGAAAACGGTTTTTTGAAAAAATCTGCATTCACCGGGAATTGAACCCACGATCCCTAGAACCGCGTTGTATAAGTAACAAGCACGCTTACTACTGAGCGAATTCTGCTCCTCATTAATGTTTTTCTTTTTATTGTACTTGCAGATTAACTATGTATATATATACATAAGTAAATAAATTCAATATTAGTACATATTTGCCTATTGTTATTGTTTTTTTTATTATATGGTCTTATTTTTCATATTATTTTCAGTAAAATTTTTGATAAGGTTACTTTTCGTTGAAAGATTGTAAAAAAAAAAAAAAACTTTCTCATTTTTCTAACTAATTTTAAATACTAGTAATGGGGGGTTGTTACGTGGAGCGCGCAAGGGGCGGTGCACTTTTAATATATAATAGTCGATTATGAATAGTTAAAATAACTTTAAGTTTCGTAGAGTAGTATAAGTATAAGCAAACTGAAGGATGAAAATAGTAGTCTTACTTCATATGTGTAAGGCCCAATTTTAATTTTTTTTCACTCAACAATTTTTTCCCTCTTTATTAAAGTTTTGTTACTTGATTAAGGATTTAACAGTAGCTTCGTTTTTATACACTTATCCCAACACAAGAAGAAATTAATAAGTGCGCCAGTTACATGATTTATCTAACTAAAAAACCATAGCAAATCTTGAAGAACAACCAAAATTACAATGAACATTGATCATCACTTCAACAAAACTGTTTACTGGAAAGTAGCAAAAGCGGATAAACACAAGACCATTATCAAAACCAAACATAAAAAACAAGAAATGAAAAAAAATAAATAAAACAAGAAATTACAAAAAAACAAATTAAAAGAAACAAACCAGGTTGTATAAATGGGTCATGGGATCCACGGTAAAAAAGAAGTTCTTTAAACCCGACATGAGTATAAAGACACACAATTTCTCAGGTAACAAGGGGGTCGCCAGACCCATAGGAAGAACGGAGCTCTCTAAAAATAAGTACTGCATTCATTTAGTTCACTAAAACAAAAACTTGAAAAACGAATAAAAAAAAATAAGAAAATTTAGTTCAGTATTCACGATAGTTGAACTTCAGAGTACGTCATTGTGCAGAATCTGTGGTCTGTATGATTTTGAGATAGCCGGATAATCGGGACGGAGGAGAGGGATGGCAGGCAGGCACACACAGGGAAATGTACATCGAGATGCACATTGACAAACTAACGCACATTGCGTAAACCACTAGAAATAAAGGCACAATCACTTATAAATTGATTATCATGTTTAATAGAAAATAACAAATGCACAAATGATACATGTCAAGCGTGAATGAGAAACAAGAAACCGTTATATAAATACTTGCACGCAATGGATAATGAACGCATTGCAGAGCACGTGAGCTGCTCACTCCGAACGCATTGGAGAGCACGTGAGCTGCTAACTCCGCCTATACCTACTAGAGCTCAGCGTAGACTGACTGCTACAGTCACACAGCCAGCCAAGGAGCTTCCTAACACATGTATATAGCTAACTACTACGGCGCAGCAGCGGACACGATACGCGGTAATTTCAAAGTATAATATGAATACTATACATACCCCCGGGTTGATGCGACGAGGGACTAAGTAGCATCAACAAGTAAGATCATTAAACAAAAATATAAAGGCATCAAACAAAATAATAAGACTCAGAGAAAGCTTTCCCCCCAGGTTGATGTAACGAGCGGGAAGCGAGTAACATCAAAATATTAATACAAATATTGTATGAATCCAATCGCGTTTCAACTAAGAATGAAGCTGACTCTGATATTCAATTGAAAATACTGAATTGACAATATAAGCTGTTTACGCATAATGATCAGCTAAATATAAATCTTATTTATTACATCAATAATAAACAAATCTTTAAACAAACAGTTAATAAATGAGATATGAAAATGAAGAAGCCGCTGCTCCTTTTACAATAATATATTAAGTCAAATCATATCAAAATAGCCCAACAAAATTAGGCATGTGAGTATTTTTTCTCATATGACGAAATTAAAAGTACCAGTTTATGGATGGGTCTGTCCAGGACATTAACAGCTGTACGTACCCAAGCTACCCTAATTAAAGCATCCTGCCATTGGAAAACTTCTATCACTCTGCCTTAAAGCCATTTTACTGGAGGATAATTTGCATTCTTAACGAGAACAAGGTCGTCTATTTTAATCGACCGTTGTTTAGTGAGCCATTTTTGTCTGGACTGTAAGGAGTTGAGATACTCTGAAGACCATCTATGCCAAAAATGCTGCAAACTACATGACAATAACTTCCAACGCTGTAAATCAGTCACTTCGCTAAATTCAGTTTTCGGTTCTGGAACTATATACGACGTGTTTGCCATCAGAAAATGCGCTGGGGTTAAAGGTTGTAAATCTTGTGGGTCATCATTTAATGGCATCAGTGGACGGGAATTGAGACAAGCCTCAATACGAGAGAGTAGTGTAGCATACTCTTGGAACGTTAAAACCTGCTCGCCTATAACTTTCCTGAGATGGAATTTTACAGATTTAACAGCCGCTTCCCACAAGCCACCAAAATGAGGCGCTGACGGAGGATTGAAATTCCAATTGGTACCGACTTCCAAAAGCTTAGCATTTAGCTGTCTAGATTCCTCAAAATCTTTTAACATTTTCTTTAACTCCTTGGCTGCACCTTTAAAGTTAGTGCCTTGATCGCTATACAATTCTGCGCAGCGACCACGACGAGCGGTAAATCGATAAAATGCGGAAAGAAAGGCCGCGGTAGAATATTCCTCGACTATCTCCAAGTGCACAGCTCTTGTAATCATGCAGGTGAAAACTACTACGTAACCCTTCTGGGTGCCTCGTCCTCTTACTTTAGACAATCTAAAAAGGAATGGCCCTGCAAGATCTACGCCTGTCTTGAGAAATGGAGGAGCAGGTTGTAGCCTAAAATAAGGCAATTTGCCCATTATCTGCCCTTGAACCTTACCAGAATACCTCCTGCATGTGATGCACCTTGAAATCTGTCCCCTAACCACTTGTCGTCCACGTAATAATCAGAATATCTTTCTGATCACTGTGAGAACTAACTGTGGGCCTCCATGAAGAGTATCGATATGATAATGATCAATTATCAATCTGGCAATGTGATCATCTGGGTGTAAAATCAAAGGGTGTTTCTGATCATGGTTGACCAAGGCTGCACTAATGCGACCTCCTACTCTAATAAGTCTATATTGAAGGACCGGGTTTAATTTAATCAAACTACTTGAACTATTTACATTGATTTTGTTATCTACTAAATCTTCGTTACGCGTAAGTTTTGATAATTCAGACGGAAAATGAATTCTCTGATGAATATGAGCCCAGTATAACTGCGAATTCGCTAACTCAGACAAATTCAAATGTTTCGAGGTGACATTTATTACTGTAGCTAAATCCAAAAAGGGAAAACTATTGGAGGTTAGACAACTCTGAGTTTTTAGTTCATCACTTTCAACTTGTCGAGTTATCTTGGTTAAACCAACTGCACATTTATTGAGGCAACGATAAATGAATCTCATGACATAGGCCGTGACACGAAGTAATTTACTCCACTTTGAATATCTATCATATAATTCCCATGGTAAGAGCGAGTATTGACTAAAACTGGGACTAACGGTTTTGGACCATCTTCAAATGCAACTTCCTCAGCAACAGTCACTTCTAATTTTGGGTACTCAGGTACTCAGGATCTACTTCATGCAGAAACCCAGGTCCCTCAAACCAAATATTCCGGTCAGAAAGTTGGGATGGGAATATCCCTCTGGAGGCTAAATCTGCAGGGTTGTCTTTAGACCTAACATGATGCCACTGAGCTGAAGGAGTTAAAGTTTAAATACTAGCGCATCTATTAGCAATAAAAGTAGGCCATTTAGACGGTAAAGATTGAAGCCAGTAAAAAACGTTCTTAGAGTCTGTCCACAAATGCACCTTGAGACTAGGAAATTTGGCTGTTTTCAAATAATGTTCTACTAACCTAGAAAGTAGTTGAGCCGCACATAACTCTAGTCGTGGTATACTAATAGTCTTTATTGGGGCTACCTTCGTTTTGGCCATCTGTAATGAAACATACACATTTTCTCCCCTCTTCATTCTCACGTAAACTACAGCCACATATGCTAACTTGAAAGCATCTGCGAGCCCATGTACCTCAGGTTGAACGACATGAGGGGTAAATCGATTCCAGCGAGGAATTCTAACCTGATTTAAACAATGTATCTCATTCCGCCATTTCAACCATTCTTTATTTATATGTGATGGAAGAGGGTCATCCCAAGAAGATTTTAGCAGCCATAATTCTTGCATCATTATTTTTGCTTTTATTAGTGTAGGAGACAACCAACCTAATGGATCATAGAATTTGGACAACTTTGATAACATTGTGCGTTTAGTCCAATGAGATAATGAATAAGAAATATCTATCGTGAATCTAAATTCGTCTAAGCTAGGACTCCATGACAATCCTAATATTGAAACTATATCTTCACTTTCTACTAAGTTTACCGTTTTGTTCGATCTAATGGATTCAGGCAGCGAGAAGAGAAGATCATCATTATTACTACACCATTTGCGCAGAGGAATACAACCTAGGCTCGTTACTTTATTCAGTTGTTCAATTTTCAATCTAGTCTCTGTTAATGTATGACCACCTGATAAAAAGTCGTCCATGTAAACCTCTTTTCTCAAGACCTCACAACCCAGCGGATAGTCTTCCTGATAAATCTCCGCTAATTATTTAATCACTCTTGATGCCAGATAAGGTGAGCAAGCTAAACCATAAGTTACCGTATTGAGGCCATACGTCTGGATAGGCTGTGATTTATCTTTACGCCATAAAATAGTCTGAAAGGGTCGGTCAGCCTCTGCTACTACAATTTGTCGAAACATTTTCTCAGCATCAGAAGAAAACACATATCTATAGTTTCTCCAGCTTATAATGAGGTCAAAAACATTCGTCAACAAGTTTGGGCCTGCGTAGAGACATGAATTAAGAGACAATCCACTTTTAACAGATGAGGAACCGTCAAAAACTACCCTAAACTTTGAAGTGGATTTGGATTCCTTGAGAATGCCGTGATATGGCAAAGTCCAAGCATCGGAACTACCTGGACAGGGAACCAAACTCATATGACCTAAATTCACGTAATCGTCTAAAAAGTCCTTGTATTTCTTATGCAATTTCGCATCAGAACTAAAACGACTTTCAGATCTGAGAAGTACACCTTTTGCTATACGAAAGGACTCATCCTTATTATCTAACAAAACTTGAGGTGAACATCTGAACGGCAACCTAACTATAAATCTACCTTGTGNACTACTACGGCGCGGCAGCGGACACGATACGAGGCAATTTCAAAATATAATATGGATACTATACATACCCCCGGGTTGATGCGACGAGGGACTAAGAAGCATCAAAAAAGTAAGATCATTGAACAAAAAAAGGCATCAAACAAAATAAAATGTTAGTTTAACCAATTCGGAATAATAAGACTTAAATAAAGCTTTCCCCCTGGGTTGATGTAACGAGTGGGAAGCGAGTAACATCAAAATATTAATACAAATATTGTATGAATCCAATCGCGTTTCAACTAAGAATGAAGCTGACTCTGATATTCAATTGAAAATACTGAATTGACAATATAAGCTGTTTACGCATAATGATCAGCTAAATATAAATCTTATTTATTACATCAATAATAAACAAATCTTTAAACAAACAGTTAATAAATGAGATATGAAAATGAAGAAGCCGCTGCTCCTTTTACAATAATATATTAAGTCAAATCATATCAAAATAGCCCAACAAAATTAGGCATGTGAGTATTTTTTCTCATATGACGAAATTAAAAGTACCAGTTTATGGATGGGTCTGTCCAGGACATTAACAGCTGTACGTACCCAAGCTACCCTAATTAAAGCATCCTGCCATTGGAAAACTTCTATCACTCTGCCTTAAAGCCATTTTACTGGAGGATAATTTGCATTCTTAACGAGAACAAGGTCGTCTATTTTAATCGACCGTTGTTTAGTGAGCCATTTTTGTCTGGACTGTAAGGAGTTGAGATACTCTGAAGACCATCTATGCCAAAAATGCTGCAAACTACATGACAATAACTTCCAACGCTGTAAATCAGTCACTTCGCTAAATTCAGTTTTCGGTTCTGGAACTATATACGACGTGTTTGCCATCAGAAAATGCGCTGGGGTTAAAGGTTGTAAATCTTGTGGGTCATCATTTAATGGCATCAGTGGACGGGAATTGAGACAAGCCTCAATACGAGAGAGTAGTGTAGCATACTCTTGGAACGTTAAAACCTGCTCGCCTATAACTTTCCTGAGATGGAATTTTACAGATTTAACAGCCGCTTCCCACAAGCCACCAAAATGAGGCGCTGACGGAGGATTGAAATTCCAATTGGTACCGACTTCCAAAAGCTTAGCATTTAGCTGTCTAGATTCCTCAAAATCTTTTAACATTTTCTTTAACTCCTTGGCTGCACCTTTAAAGTTAGTGCCTTGATCGCTATACAATTCTGCGCAGCGACCACGACGAGCGGTAAATCGATAAAATGCGGAAAGAAAGGCCGCGGTAGAATATTCCTCGACTATCTCCAAGTGCACAGCTCTTGTAATCATGCAGGTGAAAACTACTACGTAACCCTTCTGGGTGCCTCGTCCTCTTACTTTAGACAATCTAAAAAGGAATGGCCCTGCAAGATCTACGCCTGTCTTGAGAAATGGAGGAGCAGGTTGTAGCCTAAAATAAGGCAATTTGCCCATTATCTGCCCTTGAACCTTACCAGAATACCTCCTGCATGTGATGCACCTTGAAATCTGTCCCCTAACCACTTGTCGTCCACGTAATAATCAGAATATCTTTCTGATCACTGTGAGAACTAACTGTGGGCCTCCATGAAGAGTATCGATATGATAATGATCAATTATCAATCTGGCAATGTGATCATCTGGGTGTAAAATCAAAGGGTGTTTCTGATCATGGTTGACCAAGGCTGCACTAATGCGACCTCCTACTCTAATAAGTCTATATTGAAGGACCGGGTTTAATTTAATCAAACTACTTGAACTATTTACATTGATTTTGTTATCTACTAAATCTTCGTTACGCGTAAGTTTTGATAATTCAGACGGAAAATGAATTCTCTGATGAATATGAGCCCAGTATAACTGCGAATTCGCTAACTCAGACAAATTCAAATGTTTCGAGGTGACATTTATTACTGTAGCTAAATCCAAAAAGGGAAAACTATTGGAGGTTAGACAACTCTGAGTTTTTAGTTCATCACTTTCAACTTGTCGAGTTATCTTGGTTAAACCAACTGCACATTTATTGAGGCAACGATAAATGAATCTCATGACATAGGCCGTGACACGAAGTAATTTACTCCACTTTGAATATCTATCATATAATTCCCATGGTAAGAGCGAGTATTGACTAAAACTGGGACTAACGGTTTTGGACCATCTTCAAATGCAACTTCCTCAGCAACAGTCACTTCTAATTTTGGGTACTCAGGTACTCAGGATCTACTTCATGCAGAAACCCAGGTCCCTCAAACCAAATATTCCGGTCAGAAAGTTGGGATGGGAATATCCCTCTGGAGGCTAAATCTGCAGGGTTGTCTTTAGACCTAACATGATGCCACTGAGCTGAAGGAGTTAAAGTTTAAATACTAGCGCATCTATTAGCAATAAAAGTAGGCCATTTAGACGGTAAAGATTGAAGCCAGTAAAAAACGTTCTTAGAGTCTGTCCACAAATGCACCTTGAGACTAGGAAATTTGGCTGTTTTCAAATAATGTTCTACTAACCTAGAAAGTAGTTGAGCCGCACATAACTCTAGTCGTGGTATACTAATAGTCTTTATTGGGGCTACCTTCGTTTTGGCCATCTGTAATGAAACATACACATTTTCTCCCCTCTTCATTCTCACGTAAACTACAGCCACATATGCTAACTTGAAAGCATCTGCGAGCCCATGTACCTCAGGTTGAACGACATGAGGGGTAAATCGATTCCAGCGAGGAATTCTAACCTGATTTAAACAATGTATCTCATTCCGCCATTTCAACCATTCTTTATTTATATGTGATGGAAGAGGGTCATCCCAAGAAGATTTTAGCAGCCATAATTCTTGCATCATTATTTTTGCTTTTATTAGTGTAGGAGACAACCAACCTAATGGATCATAGAATTTGGACAACTTTGATAACATTGTGCGTTTAGTCCAATGAGATAATGAATAAGAAATATCTATCGTGAATCTAAATTCGTCTAAGCTAGGACTCCATGACAATCCTAATATTGAAACTATATCTTCACTTTCTACTAAGTTTACCGTTTTGTTCGATCTAATGGATTCAGGCAGCGAGAAGAGAAGATCATCATTATTACTACACCATTTGCGCAGAGGAATACAACCTAGGCTCGTTACTTTATTCAGTTGTTCAATTTTCAATCTAGTCTCTGTTAATGTATGACCACCTGATAAAAAGTCGTCCATGTAAACCTCTTTTCTCAAGACCTCACAACCCAGCGGATAGTCTTCCTGATAAATCTCCGCTAATTATTTAATCACTCTTGATGCCAGATAAGGTGAGCAAGCTAAACCATAAGTTACCGTATTGAGGCCATACGTCTGGATAGGCTGTGATTTATCTTTACGCCATAAAATAGTCTGAAAGGGTCGGTCAGCCTCTGCTACTACAATTTGTCGAAACATTTTCTCAGCATCAGAAGAAAACACATATCTATAGTTTCTCCAGCTTATAATGAGGTCAAAAACATTCGTCAACAAGTTTGGGCCTGCGTAGAGACATGAATTAAGAGACAATCCACTTTTAACAGATGAGGAACCGTCAAAAACTACCCTAAACTTTGAAGTGGATTTGGATTCCTTGAGAATGCCGTGATATGGCAAAGTCCAAGCATCGGAACTACCTGGACAGGGAACCAAACTCATATGACCTAAATTCACGTAATCGTCTAAAAAGTCCTTGTATTTCTTATGCAATTTCGCATCAGAACTAAAACGACTTTCAGATCTGAGAAGTACACCTTTTGCTATACGAAAGGACTCATCCTTATTGTCTAATAAAACTTGAGGCCAACATCTGAACGGTAACGTAACTATAAATCTACCTTGTGGGTTCCTACAATGTGTCTTAACAAACAATTCCTGGCAAATTTTTTTATCAGCAGAAAAGTGATTTTCTCGGTTTGGAATTTTTTCAACTTCCCAGAATTTCTGCAAAAGTTCCGAGATTGAAAGTTCTTCAATGAAATGCAGGCTAACCAATCTATCTTTGTTTTGTGAGGCGAAACTGGGCGAAGAAACTAGACCTGATATTAACCAACCTAGTAAAGAACGAGAGGCTATCGTTGTACCAGACCTTCCCTTTATCACCTGACTTTCGATGATGGCAGCATGAGTGACTGCATCGAGCAGCAAGTCAACTCGATCATTTCTATTGAATTCTGGATCTGCCAATTCTTAGTGTTCAAGATCTTTGATTTCGAAAAAGTTAGTAACAACAGGGGGAGTATAAGATGACACTTTCGGAACTACGAGAGCCTGCACTAAATAAGAGAAACCTGATTCGAAATGAGGCTGGATTTTGAATTCCGTAGCTCGTTTGGCCACAGTCATTACCTCTTCTCCTACACCTGTCAGAGAGACATTAACTTTACTCGTTTGTAGCTTCAATAAATCGACCAATGATTTTGAAATCAGAGAAAATTGTGAGCAAGGATCGATTAACGCCCTAACTAATATTTTTCGGCCACTAAGCGAGGTGACATAAACTCTCGCCGTAGCCAGAAGAACAGCCTGCGAATTAGAACTAATCTTAGTAGCCTGAACTGAACTTTTTTCTGCTTCTTGACAATTGGCATTGACCGAAGTTGTAACATTTGAACTACTGACCTTACTCTTTATCTGCGACCCTGTCGATTTACCTTCTTGATGCAAAAGAGTATGGTGTTTTTGACTGCATACAGAACACTTAAATTTTGACGTACATTCCTTTACAAAATGTTTACCTAAACAGTTTAGGCACAGCTTATTCTTGGAAACTAAATCCCTCTTTTCATCCCAAGATTTTACCTTAAACTGATCACAACTCCTAAGACTGTGCTCGCCTTGACAGCAGAAGCAAGTAGGTGTTGATGTAGTGGGGGAAGTCTGATGTACAAAGGAACTCTGCTTTTCTCTATGAGCCAGAAACTTACTAGCTACTTTACCTACTGGGTTAGGCTTAGGTGGTGACTTTTGAGTATACGCCTCTAGTGTCAAGAGCTGGGCGTTAATAAAGTCTCTTAGCTGTTGTAGGGTGGGTGGGTCTGAACTACTACCAAGATGTTTATGCCAGTCTTTACCGGTGTAGAAATCAAACTTGTTAACCACAGTTGCTATGAATAAGTCATTTTGACCTAACTCTGTACCTAGTGTTGTCAAAGAATCGAACTGACCTATTGTTTCTTTATTTAACCTTTTAAGTTCTGCTGCAGAACTATTGCTCATTTGTTTCGAATTTGATATACAATTGACATAGCTATAGACCAAACGACGATTAATGTTATGATAATTTAACAATGTGTCTCAAGCTTGATTATACTGTTCACCAGTTAAATAAACGTTTTTAATCAAATCAGCAGTGTCGCCTTTGAGATGGGATCTTAAGTAATGATGTTGAAGCACAGGCGGTAACTCTGCTTTTTGATGGACTAGTGCTCTGTATATGTCCCTAAAGTTTTCCCACTCTTCATAATTTCCAGAAAATATAGGTATCTCAACATGTGGTAGTGAGATAACACTAGACGAAGCTAACACTGGGTTGCTAGCAGGATCGGAAGGGGAATTAGGAGTTGGTCCAGCCGAAGTGAGTCTCGCTATAAAGTCTCTAAAATCTCCTAAATTAGTATAATAGTCATCCTCGCAAAGCTCGAAGAGACTTGATGTAAAGTAAGCGTGCTGAACATCCCTTTCAGTAAAGTCTAAAATGTCTTGA
>NW_019379612.1:595084-626273 GCF_000648655.2 Copidosoma floridanum | reverse complement strand
AATCTAAACAACTTTTTATGTACGTGAATATGATTTTTCTCGTTTCACAATCGTTTATCAAAAAGGAATAGGTAATTTGATCAGAAATATTAATGCGTTGAATTTCAAGATTAAGTATTAAATCCATAACTATCGACAAAAAGTTGTGTAAAGTAAATTAACAATACTATATGTACTGTATAAAAGGATTTAAGGACGTTCGGTAGAGATAGTGGGGGGAACCGCTTGCAGGGCAAGGGGGAAGTAGCGATGAGTGGAGACTTGGCATTGCCGCACGGGTCTCCAATGTGTGAGTGTTCATGTACACACATATATGCACACATCAGGTGGTGTGCACTCAGCAGTGTCTGCACTATCTGCTGCCTCGGTTACGGCAGCGTATATGTATATTTGTAATGTATTTGTGCTAAAGATGTAAGTATTTGATTTTTATTCGTTTTAACAATGTAATAAAAATAAGTAAATAATTTAAAAAACTTGTGACAGATATAAGTACTTATAATTATATCCGTAGCTAGTGTAAATAAAATTCTTGAATTTTTATGTGACTTGAAAAGTTTCATTAAAAGTTATATGTTAAATAATTAGGAAAGACTCTAGTCTCTACGATTACTACAAGCACGTGATTTTGTTATCTTATGTACAAAAATTTGAATTGTATAAAAATTACAAATTAAAAATTTTACTAAGAAAAATAAATACGTGTTATTACTATACATTGTTTTGTTATGGGTACGGGTGGAACCTATGTACACACACTCACACACATATATAAGCTTATCTTTTATACAGAAATATATAAATATCTACCATAATATTCAAATATTTACTGATTTACGTCCTGGAACGTTTTAAATTTCCCGCTTCTTGCGACGTTGCCGTTGCGTTTTTGTCGAACTATTATTTAATTTTTTTATTCATAAACTAATCATACGATCGTCACGAAACTTTGTGTACATATAGTTAATAACATTATCTGTGACATATAAAAAAATAGGAGACATTCATCAGGACAATTTTTTTAAAACTGAGTTTTTATAAGTTTCCCCATAAGCGACCGTGTTAAAATGACTGAACTTTGAAATTCAATATCTCGGAAACGAAACAGACGAACCTCTTGAAATTTTAACAGCTTTATTGTAACAACAATAAAAACGTCTGGTTGAAATTTTAAAAAGATTCATTGCAGGGTTCTATCTCTACCGAACGTCCTTAAACGTAATGTAATTCGATATACCATTAAGACTTTTCATCTCTTTCACTACCTTTGTTTGGAAAGTTTTTATTTATAATCAAATTTATTGTTACTCAGATAGAAACTGATAAAATACAAGAAACACAAATAGAAGTTATGGTACAGTGGAGGTGATGTGTCGACAAATATAAAAATAACAGATATCAAAGAAAAATTCTAATTTTTTTATAAAGGAGGATGGCGAATTAACCCCTCTTGTCCCTATCATAAAGTAATCTCACAAAAAATTATGAAATAATTTAGGGAATGTAGAGAGGCTAAGAGCTTAAGCAGTCTATAATAACCCTATGACAAAGTGTGTTTACAATACATTATAAGTTTATGTGCAAAAATGTGGGGGAGAGCTGTGGGGTAGGCAAATTGCCCTAAATGTACCCATCTTTATTCTATTTTTATTAAAACAGGATCATCATTTTATTTTCTCAAAATATTTTTGTGAAGAGGTAGCAAGGGGGCCACTAAATTGACGAAGGAGGGCTGTAGACGAGTTGTGGGGGATCGTGGAGAATGGGGTTTACACAAATTTTGTTGGATTGAATTCACAGAGAAATAAAAAGAATTTTCGCTTGTATTGTGGGGGGGGGTGAGGGGGCTGTGGAGTAACCAGAGAGGGTGGGGGGATGTATCGACAGCCCTACTAGGATTGATATATAATATAAGAATATATACATATATATATATATATATATATATATATTACTGAATAAGCTTCCAGGATTCTTGCGTAGATGGGGAGCAGATTATTTCGATAAATTAAATAAATGGATTAAAGTTTCTAAAATATTGTAGTGAGTACCTCCACTAAAAAGGTGGAGCAAAGACTCGAACCCGATTAACCAAGGATTCGCAAAACTTTACGCTGACCACTCAGCCATGACCGTCGCTGAGTGGCTGTATTAATTGCACTCTTAGATGCACTATTGTGTCGTCAGTTGTGCACTGATGTGCCAACACGTGGATGCTGGCTTTACTGAACCAAGCCACTTCTATATCGCGAAATATTCATTGTGTGCAAGTTGGGTTAGGGAAGGGCTGGCACTTTTACATGTAGTCTTATAGAGTTGTTCGGCAAATCCACCAGCAGTGGCCATGTCAACAGATTTTTTCCCATTTAACTTAACATGGAAAGTCTGGCAAAATGGGGGCAGCATTGAACTTGTACACAGCAAATACCAAGTTTTCTACGTAAACACTTGGGTTATTGTACTGATTCTCCGAATAGTAATGGCATCTCTAGACGCGTCGTGAGTGTTAAGATTTGAGATTTACCCCTACTTAAACGCTGCAGTATGCATCGCTGCTCAGAAAGGCAGTAGTAAGTCTTATACCACTCTAAACGATTAAAACCCTCTCCTTTTTAAAGGTATTCGTGTGTCTCTTTGCTCTGGTCAACAAGGGCAGCAATAGCCAAGTCGAGATGTGAGAAAAAAACTACTCTCCCACGAAAACTTCATAGTTCTTTAGCCTCGTGTCTTGCTTACGTACCCTGTGGAATCCCGGGTTATTAAGCTCAAGCTTAAACTTAAATAATACATCGTGCCGACGTAACACAATAATACCAAATAGTTATTCCTCGAAATAATTGAAACAGTTCTGGCTTACATATAAGATAAGTCAGAAGATTTGATTTTTTTTTTAATCTAAACAACTTTTTATGTACGTGAATATGATATTTTGTGTTTTAAATATTTCTATTTATTATGGTTTATGCGAGGTATGCCAGTTTGTGGTGTCAACAACGTTAAGTATTTTTTTATTGGCCTGACAATATTAATTTACTTTTCTATACTTGTGACTACGTTTTCAAAAGATATTTTAATTTACGTAGGTCATACAAATGTAGTACAAAAAAAGTCAAACGGTCATAAAAACTGTACCAACCATGAAAAAAAAGATTTATTATTCAAATTTTTTTAGCATTTTTTCAAGCAACTTCATACCATTTAATGAGATTACTTAAAAATGTTTATTGACATTTTGCCTAGTACTTACATGATGAACGCAAATGTATTTTTAGTGATCGAGAAAGCAGATAATTTTGAGTTTATCAGTACAGTTTCCTTTACCACAGAGTCTTATAAAAAGATTCACCTTACTGCCTTACCAGCTACTTTTCTACGGGAGTGAAGTAACCTTACTGATTTCCTAATTAGTAGTTGTTTTGATATAAGTATAATAAAAAATTACTATGTTAAGTTTTTTCTTTAATCTTATCTTTTTAAACGTAGATTACGGTAGGATTGCAAAATCGTTTACGGTTCAACACAAATTTCTGTAAAAATCAATAAAAATTTGTACGTTGTGATGAATTTCTTTGCTAAGTAGATACTAGGGTGGAAAACACTGGCTATCCTAGTAATTGTGTTATTGTATAACTGATAGTCCTTTTTTATAACGGCTGTGGCTCATCACTTCCTAATTTTTTTAAAGGTAGATCCTCTGTTCAAGCATGAAGACGTTGTTCTAAAAATCGTTTCAAGAGGCCTACTAAAGAGTATAGGTAATAACCATGAAAAACTAATCACAAACATTCGGAATGTTCCTAAGACTCAGATTAGATTAAGTAAGACTATTATGTACTTGACCTACGGAGGCTTTACGATCATAAGATAAGATGAGAACCTTCTCATGCATTAGTACAGTTAATAAAAGAAAAAAGTTTAAAAAATGAATATTAACAGAATAGTTAACAAAAATAATTGTTGAACATATAAAATTTAAAAAAGGCAGAAAAATAATAGCTAGAACATAGAACGAGAAACGGAGTTCTGAACGATATGATACCAATGATAACAATAGTAAAGTCCGGATAATAAGCTACTATAAATAATAAATCAAAACTATGTTGCGAAAGCTAAGGAATCGCAATAAGATCTGTACTAGACCAACATAATTAAATGCACGAGTTAATACAATGGCACAGCAGACCTACACTGGCTAGTAAAAGACATCTCAAAATCATACCATTATTTTCACTATGAGAGAAAGGAAAGACAAAGTGATTCTAAATTTTGTATCAGATAAAACTTCACTATCAATAGCAAGTTTATTAATAACTTTACTATCAGACTCGTATTTATTAAAATACCTATTTTTATTGAATTCTAACTAAATGAACGTTTTTTTATGTGTATTTGATTCGGATGTTAAATTTAACGCTGTAATATTAATGATTTCATAAATACTTTGAGAATTTTTTTATTTTACGTCAAGTTTTTGCTTTTATTTAATGTCGTATGTGTCAGATTATTTGACTAAATGAAAATCAAGTATCGTGAAAATAATAGTCAGCATTATTGGATTGATTTCTGAATTTAACTGTAAGCTTTTCATTTAACAATTTAACATACAATTGATTTAAAATATTAAAACTAGTTACTTATCAGGCCTTTATCTTTTATTACGTAACCATTATCTAATATGAGGTCGTATTTTCATATTATATTTAGTTGAATTAGAGATTTTTGTTAGATAGTTAATAATATTTTTTCTTGAGGATATGCAAATTATAAGTTAGCAAAAATATTAGGCCCACTTAATGCAAAAAGTGTCACTAAATTGACTGCGTATATATCACAAAATTTTTTCTGAGCTGGTAACTGTGTATATCTTATGCAGTTATTTGTATGCCATCAAATACCAATATATAAGCAATCAAAGTTAAAAATACTTCAAATTCTGTCAGTAATGTAATCAATCAATGCATTTATTATCATTTCATCTACATATTTTATTACTGAAATTAAATGTACATTAACTGACTTGTTATTTATTGCATATATGTCATAAAAGTTTGTCTAAGCTAGTAATTGCGTATATCATAAGCAGTTGACTGTATGCTACCAAATACCAATATACAGGTATTCAAAATACTTTGAATGCTGTCAGCAGTGCGCCTAATAAATGCATCAATTATTATTTTATGGATACATCTTATTACTGGGCTCAAATATACATTAACTAACTTCTTATTTGTTCATTAGTTAGAAAACTGTACACATGTTTGTACAGTTTCTAGAATCTTATATCAGTCAAGAGCCCTACTTATTGTATAAGTATAAAATAATCTATTAAATAATTTNTGTCAAAGCTTGCATTCTTTCCATTGGTAACTAAATATCATCGATCAAGTCATTTTGTTAATAACCTCTTACAACTCATTTATTCTAAATAAAGGTATCAGTTTATTTTGTATAAGCTTATTTTTATATAGGGAAAATATAGGATCTTTGTGAGCTAATAATAACGATATAGATAACATCAATGGTAAAATTAGGATACATTTTGTTATATTTTATGAAACTGATCCTATACATACAATTTTTACCATCATATGTTAGCTTATGTTGCTACACATCGTACGTAAATAAATATATGTTTGTGTGTGTCATAAACAGGTCCTTTACGTGTATATATGAACGTGATATGTATCTTCCTACATTGTAATGTTCTTTTGGTGGAGCTGTCTACATCCGACCACCGAGTTTTTTGCCACACTCCCACCGCCCCTACGAAATAAGGGAAAATTCTTTAATTTTCATTCTTATTTGTATAGACTTCATTTGTTCTTAAGCCCCACGAATCGCCCCCACCAATTGTTAGAAGCCATACTGCCCCCCCTCCACCACCCCCGGCATACCATCTACCCTTCACATCTTTAGAAAATTTAATATTCGTAAATAAAATATGATTTTACACCAAAAATAATATTAAATTAATTTGAAATCGTTCAACAACAATCATTTGCTAATGTACTTGATCAAAATAAAAAATCTATGGATATAATCAGCATATAAGGAAGGACTAAAATTTCGCCCGTTAAGTCTGTATGAACTCGTCTGTATCATAGCGCCAATAGTTTATTTTACCTTGGTTTTTGTTGATCGTTTTGACATAAGAAAACCCTGTTGTATTTTTTTGATTTCTCTATATTTTTTATGTAAGTATTTGTAATTTTCAGCTATTAAACCTTTTTTACTGTGTAAAAAAACTTAATTTATTCATGGAGGAATGGCGCACTGAGTGCGCAAGGGAGTGAAGCCCCATTACTATTTAAATACCTATATTTGATAGTAATTTTTGTAAAGAATTCCACACAAGCCCCCTACAATATCCCACAGACCCTGTTGACCCCCTACTGACCCCTCAGAACAAGGTAACACCACCCCCCGCAGAATTTTTCTGGATACCCCTCATCAACCCTCCTCACCACTTTTGTGGAATCTTACTAATACTCTACTAAATTTTACAGACCTCCACACCTACTAACACATATACATGTATACATATTATTTTATTAACAAACAACATGTACATAATAGTTGGACTACGCCCCTCTACGCGCTTTGCATGCCACATTTACTTTTACAATTATTTACTATATCATGCTTCTTTAGGTGATAAAAAATATATTTACTCTAAAAATGTATTTGTGCAATGTCAGATAGGTCCTGTTTGTAACACGTTCAATGATAAGAAACTAATTGTATGTGTCTCTCATTTTTATAACTTTTCCAGAACCTGATACTCATTCTGAATCGAGCATTCTTCAATCCTATTCTCCACCTACGTTTAAAGATACACTAAGTATGACGAATTCTCGCCCCTTCATAAAAATTCTAGTGAGTATCAGCAAACAGTTTTCAAATCAACCTTCCACTTTTAGCTTTAAAACACGTTTTTATTTTTTTAACTTTTGAAATAAGACTTTCATAATTTCATCCTATTCTACTGGAAATACAAATAATGACAAAACTTTCTCTAAAACATACATACATTTATTATACAATCGTTCATCCTATTTACGATGTTTCCAACTTCAATTGTAGTATTTGTGTGAGTACGAGAATTCACTTGTCAATCTGTTCAGGTGAATAAACAATGAAAACCCAGAAGTTATTGAATGTGTTCTTTATCATCGTTGTTGCATCTTTTCGTCAGATATATTTCCTGACCTCATCAGGCTGTTTACTTCGCGGGAGCGAATCGTCGAACCAAATGTATACATTTAACAACATAATAAGTTATAATAAAATGACTTGACTCGTTCTGTAAGTTGGCTCATAACAATGAGCCCCCCTAGTGGTGTAATACTTCTGCAGTTTGTATTATAGTATAATAAGTGGTGTTTAAATATATATGTATATATTTGTATTAAGTTATACAAAAACAACTCAAAAATTAAAATTTCTTACATAGATTATCGCCGATATTACTACAGAAAAAGTCTAGTGCACTAAAAACCTTATACTTACGTATAACTTAAGATAAAATAATAAATTTATTTATAATTCTACTTGGAGTTGTATAAATAAATAAATTAATAATTTCTCCTAGGTATAAGGTCCATCTCTTCGTGTCCTAGGCGTAGCACAGTGCGGCCAAAAGTCCTAAAAAATAAGTTTCTATTTAAGGTTTTTTCACCCTTGAGTTGGCTGCACTGTCATGTTAATACACTGAGAACGGTTGTACAGGTGAAAAATTTTATGTAATAAAGAAAATCAAATAAGACCAAATGGAATCCACTTCTGAAGGTGAGTAGAACATGTAATAAAAGTACTAATTATCAATTGTTAAGTAGTGAATTAGGGAAAACATAAACAATAGTGTCATTTTTTCACATAATTTTTCCGAAAATTAGACTTTTCAAATGATACTGCATTGAAACGCTGCCAAACGCTGCTTTAAAACCTTATTGAAATGATAATTAAACATATATCATCTACCAAATAAAACAAGATTCAGCTGCCAAGAGCTGCCTATTCATCTTTTATGCCCTTTTTTCGAAATCAAATTGATAGAGAGCGAGAGAGAGAGAGAGAGAGAGAGAGAGAAACGAAATATACACATGGTGCGTTTCTCTTTTATCTGAGGCTGCTACCTATAGTTTACTGTGATGGAAAATGGGAGAGTATGTGCGTGTACATGAGTATGTATATGTGAGTGAGTATTTATTCGTGTGTATGGGTGCGAGCGGCGCGCACGCAGCAGGCATCTCAAACGTCGCACCAAAGCCTATTTAAAAGTGTGCTATATAGATATACTTTAACGTTAGGGTTCGGTGCGATGTTTGAGCTCGCTGGCGCGCAGCAGTGTTTTCTTCTTATTCTTCTTCTTCTTCTTCCTCTTTTTTCTTAAACGTAGGCGCGCGCTCTTTTTAAAATGAATGCTACGAGATTTTCGTAATTAGTAACTTTTTAAAAAATATTTATAACATTTTAAGTGCCAAGGCTTTGTTTATTAATTTGTTAAAATACTTAATTATTGAAGAAATTGAAAGATCGCGAAAGACACAAATAAGGTTTATATGTTGCAAAAAAAAAAATTTCAAGTTGTAAATTGCGTTTCATTTTATTATACATATTTAAAATCTTATTCAAAATCTTATTTAAATTTTATGTATTTCAGGTTGCAGTACTCCCAATAAAGACCACTTCACAAGACTAAAATTTTACTATTTAGATAAAAACATTTTAAAGGATGACGTTACGCAAATTTTCGAAAAAGTTAAAGAATATTTGACCGAAAGTACAGGGTCCGAGTATTTTTTATCAGACGATGAGAAAAAGGAAATGTATGATCTAGTATTAAAGATAAAAGCAAGATGGAGTGCAAGCAATAGAACTGAAAGCGTCTTTTTGAAAAGAAATAATGATTGGCTGCAAAAAAGGTTGAATTAAAGAAAAACAAACAAACTAAAAAAAAAGATGAAAAAGAAAAACCAACTGTATCTGGTAGACCAACACGCAGTTTTTCTGAGTCATCTGACAGAACTAAACGTAGGAAAACTGAGGAATTAAGAAAATCTGTGTCCATTGAAGTGCTACTACATTCTGCAACTAGCAAATTACGGTTGGAAGGTAAGACGGACTTTGTCAAAGTCATTCATGACATTGCAGAAGGAAGTCCTACGAAGGCTTTAAAATACAGAAGATCTATTAAATTGTCAGATACAAATTTACCTTTTTCATATGACGAAGCATTGTCTTTATTCGTTGAAATTGGATTTTCGCAGGGTCAATATCAAAAGTTGCGCAATGCACATTTACAAAAAAAATCCAAGATGCTCCCTTCGTATGAACAAATACAAAAAGCCAAAATTCAGTGTTACCCTACATCAGGTCTATCTTTTACAGACAGTGTAGCTGAAGTGAAATTATAACCTCTTTTGGATCACACGATTGATCGTATTATACTCTGTCAAACGGAAGTTCTTCAATATTTATCGGAAGAACAACTTCAAAATTTAACTTTAATTGTCAAGTGGGGTTGCGATGGAAGTTCGGGACATAGTGAATACAAGCATAAGATTGATGAAAACAGTGCCAGTGATAAGAGCATTTTTTTTACGTCTTGCGTCCCTTTGCAACTTGTGTGTAAAAACACTACAAATACGAAAACCACTGTTGTCTGGAAGAATCCAAGGCCGTCATCTCCTAGATATTGTCGGCCTATTAAGATAGAATGTGCAAAGGAAACAGTAAATCAGATAAAAGAATTAACCAATAATGTAGAACAGCAGGTAAATAATTTAATTCCGTTTGTTACTGCGGTTTGCGGAAAAGCTGTGTGTGTACGTTAGTTTGTAACTCATTGACTGGCACAAGTTCCGCAATGCGCTGTTACATATCCAATTGCACATCTAAGGAGTTCAACAATGTAGAAAAGATGTTGCAAAAAGAAGTTTGTTCCGACAATTTAAAATTCGGCTTATCGTCTCTACATTGTTGGATTCGTTGCTTCGAATTTTTATTACATTTATCCTATAAATTGGAAATCAAAAAATGGCAAGCTAGATCAACTAAGAATAAGGAATCAGTTAAAAAAAGAAAAACAGCAATCCAAATGGCATTTAAAAAACAATTGGGTTTGAACGTTGACAAACCAAAACAAGGTAGTGGAACTTCTAACGATGGCAACACAGCACGATTATTTTTCGAACATCATGGGCAATCTGCTTAAATTCTTGGAATAGATAAAGATATTATTTATCGGTTTTACGTCATATTACAAGCAATTTCATGTGGATATGAAATCGATGTGAACAAATTTAAGCAGTATTGCAAAGAATTATCTGAAAGTATCGTACATGCAAATGATTGGTATTACATGCCTACCTTAGTGCAGAAACTTCTAATTTACGGCTCAGACATCGTTAAACAATCAATACTACCCATAGGGCAAATGTCCGAGGATGTCCAAGAGGCATGTCATAATTTTTTTAACATTTACCGCGTTGCTTATGCAAGAAAAAACTATCGGCAAAAAACGGAGGACGTTTTCAAAAGATTTCTGATTTCATCCGATCCTTATATTTCTACTTGCCAAAAATTACCAGTAAAACCACTTGAGTCTTTATCACCTGATACAATCAATTTATTATCAGCTACATCTGTACATAACGAAGAACAAGAGCCGGAAAGTTTGAACTGTTCCTCTGCTTCAGAGTCAGAAGCAGACGTAGATGTGGATTCCTACGAAACCAATTTTTTATTATAACATAATTGACCTACCAATTATTTGTAATTACATATTTTTTGTATATTTTTATGCTCAATAGAAATAAAGATTGTTATAACAATATTCAAAAATATTTCTTTTCTTATGACTTAAAAACTCAAACCACGAATTTTCTTCGAGTACAATTTTTTCTTCAAAGCATTAGCACAAAATATTTCGGAATACAATTTTTAAAATATCTATTCTTGTAACTGTAAATGTTGTGAATTTACAAAATCCCTATTTTACAATCAACTTTTATTTAAAATAAACAAAAATACATGTTTTACATTCTACAACGTATACATACAGATCGTTTTTTTAATTTCTCCATTTTTAGCTGTATTAGGTGTGGCGATTTCGTAATCCTGACAATGGATTCGTAATCAGTGACCTCAAAAACCCCCGAGTACAAGATTTTAGGTCGATCGTTAAAGTTTTTGAGTTTTGGCCGCAAAGTGCCTTGCTTACCCGAAAATTTCGAGCTGAAGCTGACTTCTAGCACTCAAAATTATTGAGATACGAGTGCGAGCAAAAAAGTAAATAATCTTTCGAGACGAAATATTATTTTCGGTAGCCTACAAGCTTAGCCTATGAAATCGGAATTTTATTGGCAGCGAGCGCTGATCTACAGCGCAAATAGTATATTCAGCGTGTATACACTGGTATACATATATACACGGCTGTTGGCTTCTCGCGGCTCGTAGTGCAACAAGCACTTAGTGTCAGTAGTGTACTTGTTCAAGATATACCATACATAACCGTATTTTACATTGCATCACACACGTACACACACACAAGGAGAGAGTTGAGAGGATTTGTATTTTTTACAGCAAACAGCTTTTAAAGCAAAGCAAACAGCAATTAAATATCTAATTTAAGGCCCGAAGATATGCAAATAGGCAGAAAGTTGCGTCCAGCTAATGTCTCGAAAGAAATTCTCCCTACCTATATCAGCTCTTCACGCTCACTGAATAATTGTCAGAGAAAGCTTTGAGGAATATCTTATATGGCTAAAGCACGTATTGAAATGTGTTCGTGATGCAGGACTCACCCACATAGGGCCAATTTCATAGACGACTGATTTCATAGGCGACGTGAAAGTTTCACCCGTGAAATCGATGTGAAAGCCATAGCTTTGAGTTTTAGCACCGGAAAGGGACGCAAAATTGCGTACCCGATGCTCTGTCACATATGTACGAGGATGACGAGAGTTGCGCCGTGGAAGCTCTAGTATGGAAACCCCCTGCTGGTGATCTTTGGTACCAAGAGATGGTACAAAAGGTACGGAACGATCCACAAAGACACCCGCGTTGGAAAATCGTTTGAGATACGTACACACGTATCATCCAGATTCCTCGGTCGACTAAACTCTCGGTAACACTGAAGCTTGGAAGCTAGTGGTACCTAAAGGCCAGTACGACCAAGTGCTTTAGGAGTTTCATAACACGCCCTCTGCCAGTAATTTTGGCCACAAGTAGATATTTGCGTGCGTGTCCCGGCTGTACTATAGGCTGATGGAATACTACCCGGATGTAGCCTGACACGTGCAGAGCTGCTTGGTTTACCAGCAAACTTAGGTAGACCAGAGGTTGCTTCCAGGACTTACAGGGCAAAGAGTCATCACCGCTCCGTGGCAAGTAGTGTCAGCTGATATGATGGGCCTCCTACCCTAGATGACTTACGGTCACGAGTATATCTTCATGATCGAGGACTTTTTCACCATGTGGGCCGAAGTCGTACAATTACGGCGAGCCAACATGAAGGCTGTTAGTAATTGTTGCAACACTTTGGCCCATCACAACAAACCCCTACTACCTACGTAGGAACTTTCCATGATGTGCAAAGACGAGGCATGCGGGGTGAGGACATGACCCCACCACGGTTAGGTCCCCCTCCCAACTTTAAGCTTGGAGAGAGAGGTCCCCCACTTTTGAGTTACTAGAGAGGTTAAAAATTCTCCCTCTCGTTTAGTATGGGTATTCTTTTTATAATATTAATGAGTTTCTCCAATATAAAGGGTCCAGAATATTTTATAATTCTTTTCGTGGCATCAAAATAAAATGTGATTTATAAAGATATGGTATGAATTTTAGGTGAATAACAACATTGGTACATACGTGCATTAATTTATTTTATAATTCAAAGTTTCTACAAGTGCAATTGTATGAAATAACGCAGTATTGTATATAAAATCGCATACACATTATTTTGTTAAATATTCGCATTTCATCCTATCTATAGACACGCCTTTTTCATACACAATCTCTGAATCTGAATCATTCAAATCTCTTACAATTTTCTTTACAATATCGGGTCTATAATAAACGATTCGCGCTTCATACACATTACTACCTTTTTTTGAAATATAATCTACAAATTTCTGCACAACAGTAGGCATCAGATCCGACAAATCACTCAATACACGTAAATTACAATCCATACATTTGACAATAAATTTGCTTAAATGATCAAAGATCACCTTTTTTAGAACTAAACTACGACAATATTGCTTCGCGACACTGCCACTCACACCTTGTTTTCGTCCTTCTTCAAGCTCAATATCCTTGTCTTATAACTTACAGTAAAGTTTAGGGACAAGTTTTTTTAAAGTAAAGCTATTTTATGTAAATCATACCACTTTTCACAACCTCTGACATAAATTTTTCTTGCACTTCTTCCAATATCATTCAAAATTTTAAAAATTGCTTTTGGAGGTACTTCACCCTCAAAAAAATCAAGTCCATAATGATGTCGGGACAACCAAATATTTTGTCGTTGCGCCTCCTTACTCAATTTTTGCAAGCGACAAGAAGGTGTCACTACCCAGTGTGCGAAAAAGTCATTGTGCAAAACAACGATAGCAACTTCTTTCGGCACCGTTACGTCTTTTTTCACCTTGAAATACTGAATGTTGACTACGAGCTCCATTGCGATTTATGGATGATAAAGCGTACCAGCAGCAACTAATCCGAGAGACGATTGGCGTCTCTGAGTTGTGAGTGTAAGCATAACATATGTAGTTAGTGGCGCCATCTAACCGCTAAAGTCGACCATGATTTGACGTGACGCATTCATTTCGAGAATATACTCGTACTTGGCATACACTAAACAATTAACAGTCGAAGTAAGAGCGTCAGCAAATCAATCGTCCAATCTAACGCTGCCGTGTTTAATAAGGTTCCAATGAGAACATTCGTTGGCCGATAAATCTGGTGTTTAATCAAAAGCAAAGAGACAGTAACCGTTGGAATAAGATTTGCAATCTATCTGATTTCCTTCATTAAGAAAACGAACGCCAGTACCCAAAAACAAGGTATAATAAGCATCTTCATCAAAATTATTCGTTTTAAAGTCTGGCTGTAATAGTTTGGAAGAAACTTAAACACCGTCAATGTTCAAACAAAGAAAATTAATATTGAAATAATGAAAATTAAACGAACTCACAGTGCGAACGCCGTTATAAGCTTGATTTTCCACGAAACGGACGATTATCCGCTTAGGTAACTGGCCCAAAATAATGGTATCTAAAGTTTCGCTATGAATACCACTATGCATCGTCAGAGCTTTCAATTCGACACGCATGAGAACATATTTTGCCGTGCTGTTTGACAGAGCTTTGATATGGGCTAGATAAACAAATGGGCTTATTATTTTAACGCGTCGCACTAGAAGATTTGCTTCTTCGATACCAAGTTTAAAATGTCTATAAGACAAAATACATTGCGAGATCTTACTAATAGAATTCTCAGCTCGACGCCATTATTAAGTAATTTTTCCGGATTGCATGCATCGCAATGAAGATGATCAATCAGATCAATCGATATCACTCCATCGCTGGTAGTAGTGTACATCGCTTGACAAGTCCCACGTTAGCATCCAACACATCGTTCAGCTTTGTCGCCGTATCGTCGCACCATAATGTACTCGTTAATTGGGATGATTATGCCGCAGGTCCATAATTCAATAAAGTTTTCAAATACGCTCTGTAAGCGTACGCGTTGTTAGAAGGTGATACAGGATTCTGATTAAAAACACATCGACTTGATTAAACAACGAATGCATAAAACTAATTATTGGTCCCGCCTTTAATATTTTAGATGCTACGTCAGCATTCAATTCTACATCGTCATTGACAGCCAACTTGAAACGAAGACTGGCCATCGTGTGTGAGAGATCAATGTATTCGTCACAATTACCTGGTACGATAAATTCGATCGGTAAATCATCCATGAGTGATGATATCGGCTTGTATTCAATCCAGTACGATTCCTCGATAGTTGTTTGAGTCGGTGAAGTATCAAACAAAAGAAGCTCAGAATTTAAGCACTCGCAAGAGTGACTGTTCTACGAAGCAATTGCAACTTAAATGGCTCATCGAGTTGGACAACTTTATATCCTGAACCTTCCATAAGTTTATCTAATTTTTCTTCGGATTTTCTCTTTAGTGTGATACCAGATTCCGTCATGCGCGTGCGAAATGTCTCGTTGAAAGGTATATTTCTAGCGGTGACGTCAGACATAATGTTCATACCTGCACGAACAGCTTCTTTGCCAATAGCTTTGGCACCTCGTTTAATGAGTGGTAAGACTCGTCGAAATACTCCAACAAGAAACGATCCGATACCTCTGTGTCCTTGTTGATAGGGCGCCCCAACGTAAATGCGCTCGACACCTCCTCTACTGTTTCCATGAATTGTGGTCAAACTTCCACCACTACCACCACCACTTTGTGCAATAAAGTAGTTCTTGTAGGGATCCATAATTTTTAATCGTCTCGTTTAAAGTGAAGCTTTACCATTAGCGTTCTAAAGTTAAAAGGTATGAGGACACTAATCGGGTCCCTTATATCAATTTCAATGTTGTAAGCTGAATTAAACAATAATGGTATTCACATAGGCGGTGAGAAAATTTTATTTTTGACACTACCGTACGCGTAACCTTGAAGGTCCAACAACACCACCCGCAACAAACACGATTGAACGTCTCCTACAATGTATCATTCGCAGATGCCGCTGTAAATCATGAGCATTGACGGTAAAGCATTGGAGAGATTTGCTGGATAAATGGATCGAATTTCATTATTTTCCAAGAAAAGACTACTTGCACTTTCAAAACCCAAGATCTTACGTAATTTTTCGGACAATAGAAAGCGATACATGTATTCACTGCGCACTGTTTCAGAACAGACTAACTTAGCCACTACGTAACCTCCTCTTTCCAAACTGAAAACCACGGGATCTTGTATGGTATCGAAACTATTGATTTCTTTTATCATTTCTTCGATATTTCTGTATAGACCGGGTCATATGTAATTATCTACATGAATCACAGGAAATTCTCTGTGTAAATTATTGTGTAGTCGTAGTATACATCTTACGGTAATTTTTCTTTCGTTATCTTTTATCGCACGTTGAAACGTCAATGGTAATTGAATCTCTGTTATACCAACACTCAATTGACCTTGCAAACTAATTTGCTGGGGTAATCTGGTCACGTAGTGTGAAGTAGTATTATCAGGATAATTCTGCATGCTACTGTTGCTAGGTAACACAACGTGAAATTCGTCCTTCATTTTATATCTTTTAAATAATTATTTTTCACTCAGGAATTATTTTTTCAGGATATCTCATCCAGCTGACAAAATATTCTTTAGAGCGTCCTTTACCACGACTTCTCAATATCTTGTCAACCTCGAAGAAGCTTACGTTTAATTCCTTTCGCACTCTGCTTAACTCTTCTTCGTAAAAGAAACCATCAATGTCTTCGTCAGCCAAATCTCTGAGAAAATATACTGGAGGTTGTCGGATGCAAGAGATACGCACAATTCTGAACAACTCTGTGCAAAGTCACGTCAGCTGGCGCCATCTTTGTTGACGAATGCTTCGATTGTTCGTGTGCGTAAAGTATCATCATATTCTTTCTTTAATAGTTCTTATAAAACGTTAGGCTATTGCAGCCTTTGCCTGTTGGTTACGTACTACTCTGTTTTTAGTTTCATTTTCTCGTGAAACAGATTGCATTTCACGGCCTACCAATTCTTTACCTCTATCCGTTTGGAGACACATTGGTGTACGATCGTAACTTCTTGATAAAATATGTTGAAATGGTTTGGCGACGATTTTCGATGTTTTATCCTTGATAGGTACCGCCCAAGCGTATTTGATGACGACATCGATGACAATGAGAACATAAGCGTAGCCATCATTGTAAGTTTTTAAGATTCTCAAGTCCATTAAATTAGCTTCCCACACGTCGTCAAAGTTACGCACGCTATAGCTTCTTCTGCAAAAGCGATTTCTTATAGGCCAACGTAAATTATAGGTATCTTGACTCTCTAGCCAACTAATAACGTTCAATCGCAAAAGTTTATTTTTCACAGCATACAAGTTTGTTACCACCAGCGTATGCAGTTGGTCGCACCGCGTCGGCGTAAGGTTTTTGCAGAGTCTTATGCATTACTTTTTTTTTCTTCTTCTTTTTAGATTTAGGTCCAATGGCTCTCTTGATGCGCGAAAAAAACTTCTCAAATGTAATCTTGCTACACATGCAGCATGCTGTCAATAAAATGACTGTTCGCTCATCCGACGGTGTTTCTTCGGCAAGAATACGCGAAAAAGCGAATTCAGCCAACGCCCGATCGGCTTTTAGACGTTGACCTTTCTTCTCCGTAGCGTGAGCAAGATCGTGCTGACGACATGCTTCGTCCAAGGGATTTATACTCACATCATGGTGCTCAATGCGCTTCGATAGCTTCGTTCCAGGACCGCAAAATTTGTATCCAATTACATGCATCTTTAACCGCAGCAAGTCAATTAAAGCGTCGAGAGCAATATTTTTTTCTTCCACCTCGAGTTTTACTTCTGTTTCTTCACCTTGGTCACTTTTTCGATCAATTGACGCCATGTTTGTACTTGATTCGACGAAGGCACAACTTTATAAAATTTTTTTCTATTTTTCGTCGACGTCGTTGATTCAGTACCACTTTCATCGAAAAAACTTTCACTATTCGACGTAGATCTCGGACTCTTATTTGGCAATTTTGATTTATTGTCGTCGGCATCGTCGTCGTTGTCGTCATCATCAATCAGTAATTTTAATACTTGAGCGTTTCCAACACACTCTTGCAGGATGTTTCCCATACGAAGTGCCACTGCGAACTGATCACGCCCCACCGGTGGGCGTTTTTTCCTGTTCGTCAAGGCATCGTTTACCAGATCGACTATGTTCGAATGTGGTATGCGAACGCCACCTATGATAACGGTATGTTCACTGCTCCACTTAAAGTTAAGAGTAGCGAGCAATCGTCGTATGATGAGTACAGCTTTTTGACGAAACTTTTTCGGTACGCTTTCAATAACCTCGGTATCCTGCTTTTCCTCCTCTTTACGCTTCTCTTCGTCCTCGTCGGCGTCGTCGTCAGAGGGATCGTTATTTTGTGATACCTTGGTGTTATCTGTGATCGTGTTACCATGTCGTTTTCTTTCGCTGTTTAAATCCTTATGGTGCAAATATCGTTGTAAAATTTTTTGATATTTCCTCCATTTTTCTCGCTCATCGATATACGGTAAATTCAAGATGTCGTTCATTTCTGCGTCAAACCGACTCATTATTGTGCCTGGCGTTTGCACAGACTTCAGACCATCGTTGAGGAATGCGCTTTGCAATCGATCCACGCTTTCTTGAGGCAGAAGAATCATTTTTTTTGCGTGCTCCATGTTTGTTACAGCATCGATAACACCGTTTCGGGGAGCGGACCCAACAAAGCAGATAAGAAACTTCCTCCCTGTTGTAAAATAATTTTTTTCTTTGACGACAGATGAATTTTTGCCTTCGCGATCTTTCTGAGAACGCTGGCGTGTCTATGCAAGCGTTTTTTGTGCGCCGCAGTTAGCGAAACGTTTCCTTCGAGGAAGTTCAATGTACACTCGCAAATGTGCTTGATTAGCGTCTTATCTGCTTTGCGCAACAGAGCTCTCTGTTGTTCGGTGTCGAGATGATAAAGAGCTCTCCAAATGGCGACGTGTTTTTGACCAAACGGGGAACGTGACTTTAATGCCATTATAACGATACGATTGGAACTTGGTTCGCCGTGTCGCTTCCTTTCATCTGTTTCTTAGCCACGTATACGTACAAATACTCGTCATCTAGAAAAATGCAAGTTCGAAATCGACAATTGTGTCCAGTGTATTTTGCTTGAGATCCAAGAAAAGGTAACTAAATGGTCGGGAAGAAGCGTCCTAATACGCTTCTTGCAAGAACCGAAGATTTTTCGGACACACTTGCCTCAAAAGATGTTGTATTTAAGCGCAATCTCGTACATTTCTAAAGATGACAATGCATTGCGAGTTTAGCGATATATCGCGTTGACCCTTACCTTGATGAAATATATTTAGCGTGATAAAAATTACGCTTAAATTGTTATAATGACTACTTTTAGTAAATAAGTCAACGATACCGCTACTACCAGATGATTGGCGCATCAAATCGTCAATAATGACCAGTTTTGATCTATAATCGCCCACCCAATCGCTATTTTGTGGTAATCCCTCGTTAAACTCAATATTAATCCCGAGATCGCAATAACCAGGCTGCCACTCACCGTAACAAAAAATGTCCCGCTGGAATCGAGTATCACTCATACGGTCAATGTCTCGTAAAAACCGTCTGACAAACACGGTTTTGCCGCAACCTGTGAGTCCACTCAGTGTATACGTCCACGGGTGTTGCCAGCGCGTATCCATACTGCCCCACTAAACTCTGTCGAAAAGCTGATTGACCGCGGCAGAGACCTCCACAGATCGCTCGCAAAATCGCAAGTGCTTTTGGAAGGCTAGAGCAAAGGCGGCTCGCGCGACCAATCAGTTCATTTTGTCGGGGTCAACCGCCAATCGAGCTTTTTTCGCCGCCGTCGCCGCACTCCAACATCGCTCATGGATGGTGATCAATTGGCTTGTAACGTCACACAGTGGGACCAAATCCAAAAAAGCTGGCCAATATGAAATAAAAGGTACTGGATAGGGTTTTTTTTTGGGGGGGGGGGGGTGGACTCTAGGACACCCTTAATAGTGAGGAATTAGTCAGGAAAGGTTAGATTTGTTTCTACAGTCTGCAAAATTTGCAGTTGCTGTTGACCTTTGTTCGTTTGTTGTTAAACCCTAATATTTCGTCAAAAAGGTGTACGTAGTCAAAGTGGTATAAAAAGTTCACTAATTAAGAAACTGCAGTTTGTCCAAATGGAATCATCTGTAGAAGGTATGTGAAGTGTATTAAAATTTTTCTATGTATTTATCAAGCAAGTACATAGTGTGTAGTAAGCATTTACTATATGTAATTTTTATGAATAAAGATTGCAAAAATGCGATATATTTTGGACAAAAAGTAATATTGCACCCCTTTGCACCTCTGCAAAACTTATTGGGCATTGCTACCAAAGATATAATCTACCACTTTCAAAAAAAAAAAATTCTGCCCATAGCTGCCCTTCCGTGTTTTAACGGATTTTTTGTAAAAAAAGTCGTAATATCGAGTAAATAACTGCATAAATAGTTGATTGCAAAAGTCTTTTATAACGTTATTTTATTACAATCTTACCTACAAAAACGCATATACTTGTGCAGCAGTGTGTGTGTAGTATATATATACCTATAATAATGTACAGTGAGCAGTAGCTGCGCAGTATTCTCGAGCGGGAACCTGATTTCCACGAAATTTAAAAATACAAAAAAAATTTATCCCATAAATTTAAAAAAATTACATTTAATTTTACAAGTATAATTAAAATTATAATAATTTTTCAGACGACAGCCATTCTGATTTTCTCAGTAGTTTAACAAAAACAGAATTTTTTGAAGCTGTCAAGCACAATTTACAAGCAGATATATCTGAAGTGTATTCGATTGTTGAAAACTTGATGTCCAGTAAGCTGCAATCATTGTATATTTTATCAGATGCCCATAAAAGTACTGTTAGAAAAATTTTATCTCAGATTAAAGAAAGGTAGAATAAATGTAAAAGAATGGAATCAAGATTCTTGGAAAGTTATAGAGAATGGTTTAATGGAACTATTAAACTACAAGCAACAGAAGAGCAAAATATAAAATCAAGTACAGGCAGACTTTCTTCCAGTCTTGCATCTTTCTCTGATAGAAGTAAGCGTCGAAAAACAGAAATACTACGGGCAGAAGTTAGTACGGAGGAGCTCGCTTATGCAGCCCAAATGAAATTACGTGCTGAGGGAAAGACAGATGCTGCAAAGGTTGTACAAGAGATCATGACAGGAAGTCCAACAAATGCAAAAATCTGCCGTGAATCCATGGGAATATCTGAGGGTAAAAATGTATTTACAGGCGATGAAGTACTTTCTTTGATCATTGAACTGAAATTATCTACAAACCAATATCTTCAGCTGCGTAATGCTTGCTTGAAAAAAATGTCAAACTCTTTCCATCGTATAAAATAATAACAGCTGCAAAACAAAAATGTTATCCAAACTGTTCTATGGAAATGTCTGAATCAAACGTTAAAGTGGCTGTCCAGCCATTGCTACATCATACAGCTGAACGAATTTTACAATCTCAGATTGATGTTCTAAAAATGTTAAATGAGGATGAATGCAAGAATTTAAATTTAATTTCTAAATGGGGTTGTGACAGGAGGTCAGGGAACAGTACACACAAACAAAAGTTTTCCGATGAAACATTTTCAGATGAAAGTGTATTTTTTACTTCAATTGTTCCGGTACAACTTCAACATGTAAATAAAGTGATCGGAAATACCGTTGTTATATGGAAAAATCCTCAGCCTTCTTCTCTTAGATATTATAGACCTATTAAAATTGAATTAGTTCATTAGATTACAGAAATCATTAAGAAAACAGTAGATAATATATCGATGCAAATCAATGAACTCGTTCCTCATGATACTGTCATAGATGGAAAGCAAGTAGTTATACACTATGAAACGGTTTTATATATGATAGATGGTAAAGTTTGTAATGCTATTACATATACATCATCTGCACAGCGGTGTTACTTATGTTAGGCAACATCTAAGGACTTCAATGAGATTGATTCAATTTTGAAAAAGCCAATTGATGAAAAAAATTTGAATTTCGGTTTGTCAATTTTACATGCTTGGATTAGATGTTTTGAATGCTGTTTACATATTGGCTATAAATTGGCTATTAATAAGTGTCAGGCTCGCAGTGCTGAAAAAAAAACAAACAGTGAAGCTAAGAAAAGAAAATATTCAGAAAGGTTTCAAAACAAAGTTGGGTTTGATAGTTGATAAACCGAAGCCTGGATACGGAAGTTCAAATGATGGCAAGACCACTAGACGTTTTTTTGAAAATAGTGAAACTTTTGCAACCATAACTGAAGTTGATGAGGATTTGATTCATCGATTTCACGTTATATTATCAACTTTATCATCTGGTTTTGATATAAATGTTCAGAAATTCAATCAGTTTCCATTGGAAACCGCGAAAAAGTAATTAGCTCTTTACAGCTGGTATCCCACGTCTACAACAGTTCATAAATTACTAATTCATGTTCCTTTAATAATATCGCATTTAGTATTACCAATTGGTCAGATGTAAGAAGATGCCCAGTAATCTTGCAATAAATTGATTAAACAATTCCGTGAACATTTTGTAATGATTTTCTCGAACTAAAACATTACAATATGTACTTTTGAGATTCTTGGTAAACTCTGACCCGCACTTGTCTAGTTGTCGAGATTTACCTGCAAAATCATTAAAATCTATGTCAGAAAAAGTTGTTGATCTGCTGTTACCACTACAAGTACAAATTGACGAAAATTTNAAAAAAAAAAAAAAATTCTGCCCATAGCGGCCTATATGTTGAGTGCTGTATACATTTTTTTTTTTAATTTATCATCGTCCGTAGGCTCAGACATGGCATTTTTTACACAAGCATAGTGTTAATCAGCCATCGGTGCACCTGAGTCATGACCAGATGTTTATATACGTATATAAACATCTGGACCAACTCAGTCACACCTATGATCACGTAGACGAAGCGTCAGAGAAACAGTTAATCGACCCTCGAGAATCAAGAGCACAGGGAAAAGGGCGAAACCTGAATGGTGACCAAACGATTACCCATCCAAGTACTAACCGCGCCAAATGCAGCTTAACCTCAGAGTTCGACGGAACTGCAACTTTACCGTTGCGCCACCACGACCACTATGCTGTATACATATTGGCTATAAATTGGCTATTAATAAGTGGCAGACTCGCGCTGCTGAAGAAAAACAAACAGTGAAGTTAAGGAAAAAAAATTTTCAGAAAGGTTTCAAAACAAAGTTGGGTTTGATAGTTGATAAACCAAAGCCTAGATATGGAAGTTCAAATGATGGCAGCACCGCTAGACATTTTTTTTAAAATAGTGAAACTTCTGCAACCATAACTGGAGTTGATAAGGATCTGATTTATCAATTTCACGTTATATTATCAGCTTTATCATCTGGTTTTAATATAAATGTTCAGAAATTCCATCAGTTTTCATTGGAAACAGCGAGAAAGTACGTAGCTCTTTACAGCTGGTATCCCATGCCTACAACAGTTCATAAATTATTAATTCATGCTCCTGTAATAATATCGCATTCAGTATTACCAATTGGTCAAATGTCAGAAGATGCCCAGGAATCTTGCAATAAATTGATTAAACAATTCCGTGAACATTTTGCACGGAAATGTTCTCGAACTAAAACATTACAAGATGCATTTTTGAGATTCTTGGTAAAATCTGACCCACACTTGTATAGTTGTTGAGATTTATCTGCGAAATCACTGAAATCTATGTCAGCAGAAGTTGATCTGCTGTTACCACCACAAGTACAAATTGATGAAAATGTTCTACGCGATGAAGATTCAAGCTCTGAATGTTCTACATCAGAAGATACAGATGTTACTATTACTTGAATTCACAATGATTTTCGTCTGTAATTCTGAGAAAAAAATAACAATTTTTTGTAATTGCATTTTGAACAAAAATTTTTTTACCGTCCTTAATGCACAGTAACTGCCAGACTAATGGAAAAAAACTATTAAAAATTTTTCTGATTTTTATTTGCCACTTATTATTCAACAAATATAAAAAGATATTCCGAAATTTCAAGTCATATTCAACAGTTTTCTACAATTCTGATGGACGATTTGTAATCAGCGACATCTAAAAACCCAAGTGAAATGTTGAAATATCATTTACTGAAGTGTTTCACTCCTTAAAGAGGTTATGTTTACCATATTGAGTCCACCATTCTGAAAATCGTGATTCTGATACCAGATTTATAATTAGCGACCCCGAAAACCTTGAAAATGAAATGTGACTCAAGTAAGATGTAAAATATGGGATATTTTATGCAAGAGGGTGGTGAATTAGCAGTGAAGGGGGTAAAATTTAGGAGGTCTGACATTAAATTCGTAATCAGCAACCTCAAAAACCCCCAAATAAGAAATTTTAGATCAATTACTTGATTTTTCGATTTTTGGACAACTTTTTTGGATTTGGTCCCACTGTGCGTCGCGGGGTTAGAGCACCTATTGCGCATGATTAAAACTTCCTTATTACAAAGTTTTCTCTTTATTTTTGGCAGTTTTGAGGTTGAAGTCACATGAGTCACTGACATCAAGATGATTTTTTTTTCAAGGTTTAAGATTTGTGGTTAAGAATGTGCTGATGTAGCTGATGTATTAGTTTTCGAAATATGTATCAAGTTTTATCAAACATTTGTTGCAATAACGGTTTCAAGAATGCGCTGACACGACTATAAAGTGACCAAATACATTTTTCGGTACGTAAGGATGATTTTTGTATTCATGGTTTAAGTTTCGTGGTAAAGAATGTGCTGATGTCATCTTTTTTGGAATGTGTAACGTATTTCATTAAGCATCCGAAGCAACACCGACATGAGTATCAGGTAATCAATCACATTTTCAACTTGTATAATGAGTAATGTGTTGGTCCTGAAAAGGACCGATTTTTGCAATTGGATTAACTATCTTTCATGACTCTGTATCCACTTTTTTTCGGATTCAGAAAAGTATTTTGGGAAACGTATTTTTTATTTTTTTTTCGTATGATTTTTCTATAAACGGTTTTCGACTATCATCATCATCATTGTTCCTAGAGCTCATCGATGTAGCGTTTATTTTGCGATGTTTCGAACCCATCTTGTCGTTTACTTGTTGATGTATCGGCTGTGAAAAGGGAAATGAACCAACCAACAGCTTTGTCGCACCTCGACCGTGTGAGTGTTTTCCCCTACTCTGATGTATTATATCCCTTCTCCTGCGACATCACGTTGGTAACCATACGGATAACTCATGGTCATGCTGTCGAAATATCTTTTACTATGGACTGGATTACATGTTTTTATTTCCGGTTGAGTCACTACATCGTGAAAAATTGTGCGATGTATGGAAAAATTCGACAATTTTATTTCCGTAATATTAGTCATAACAAGCTCACAAATCGTATCAAAATTTATCTTTCGACTATTGCTGTAATTTAATTGGATACCTTTCACTTTGCAAATATAATCTTTTATACCGCCGGGTTTTTTAATCTTATATGCGTAAAACTTTGGTCTACCGGATAAAAACGAAGAAATGTATGTGCCAACTCCTTTATCGGCCAATTCATCAGTGAGACTGCCTAGTGTTGTGCCAATGGGTAAATCGTCCAGTCCTTCTCGGGAAACATGAGAAACGGAATCTGTGTCGTAATAGAGAGCACGTTCTCCTAGAAAACGCAGATATCCGAAAAGCTTTCAGCGTGCTTGTGCTGTCACAAAAGCGGCAACCACAACGTTACTTAAAGCCTTAGTCTTATAATTCCAATTAACGTACAATCTATCGTCGTTGATGGGTAAAACACCCTTTATGTCAATTTCTGCACTCGTAAGTAATTTCATTAATCTTTCTGGGACCGTCACCACCTCAGTCTTTGTCAAATTTTCACGTTGACCAAATTTACCCCTCAAAGAATTAAGTAATAATTTTGCAACGGATCTTAAGCCAGCATTAAGGTTTATCTCATTTTTATCGAGATTTATTCCTTCCATTCTACAAATTTCGTCGATATAGAACTCCTTTTGCTCATTAGATATACAGGTAGGTGGGTAACCCGAAGCTAGTGTTTTTTGTTTGAAAAACTCGTTAATATAATGTGCAAATAATCCTCCTTTGTCCGTTTCTTAATTGTACTGTGTTACCTGATATTGATACATTTCATAAACATTTTTAACGATATAATCTACGCGAACAGCCACCTTGACTTCTTCGGATACCCACGTACCTCTTAAAATGCGGTCTCTTTCGTCGTCATGGATACAGTGCTCTTGAAGCATATTCTCGCAACATGTACGACACAAAGGAAAATTAAGCTTATCGTACATTTTCACCGGAAATACAGGATGATACAAATTTGTAGGTGGTAGCACATCACACATAATTAATCCGTTCACTTGGGAAATATCATTACTGTCACCTATTATTTTTTTGTACTCCCCTTCGTAAGAGTACAACGTATTTAATTTTTTCTCCATCCTGAAAATCGTACATTTTTACAGTGTTTCCTGTTCGACTACCGAAAAATACATCACGTGGATTCAATGGTTTTCTACTCCAATAATTTTCGTTTTCTCGAATAAAATTTGAAAGTTCTTCATTTTTACGTATTTCTCGATTAAAGTCGCATTCCCATTTTTTTATCAACTCATAATTTGACATTCTTATTTTTTCGTTAATCGTGCAAGTTTTTTCAGATCTATCATTCATTGTATCTCTGGTTTTCAAAATAGTGTCTCAGTTTATTCGGTAACACCGTGGGCAGTCGTGCCAAAAGCAACCTTGGAATTGTAATACGATTTCACGATGATCATGCACACCATCTAGAGGAGTACAGTATTCATCGACGAGAATACCTTCTGGTAAGCGTCTCTCTTGGCAGTGTCCGACGTGTTAGATAAATCGCTGGAGAACGTGTTTTTCCATCCAATAAAGCCATTTTAAAGCTACTTTAGATTGATTGTTAGCCATTCTGTAATTTTTTTGTGGTATTATACCAATTTGATTTTTTTTTCAGAAATTTTTTTCTATACACACGCATGCTGGTCGAAGCGATCGTTGTGCATTCCCCAAAAGGGTCTACCTCGAATTTTTCAAAGATTTTTAGAAAAGCTAAGCAAGCTAATCTTAAAATTTTGACGTCTTGCCTACAATATCTTATAATTTCATTTTCAAAGTCAAATATATTATTATTTTCTACTTGTTCATTGTACCATTTAAAAAACTGATCTCGATGTTTCGTACGCATGATAGCGGGTGAATATTTGTCGAGCGGCGGCAGATGCCCTATGTACGATTGATTTTCGGGTTTGTTAGAAAAATGTGGAAAAATATCTTTTTTAATTTCTGACAGACCGTACGACTTAGGTAAGCCGCTTAAAGGGATATGAAAGTAATCAAGACCATCGATAAATTTTATTTTCATAAATTCCATCAATATTATTTGTGATTCGTTCATAATAACAGATGGTACTACGCGTTGGCCGTGTTTTTCCACTGTATACTTAAAAATAAATTGAGCACCAAATCCTTGTGCATTATGAGCTATGCAAATGACCTTGTTAAAATATTTTTGGTGATCTGAAGCAAGATCTACTAATAGTTTAATTGGATTAGTTTGGAAAATATATTCTTGAATGCTGCAATGATTGCAGCTTATCGAATTATCCTGTACGTTGCTACAGGCATTACCAACTTGTTGAACAATACACAGATGAACTTCGTGGATTTTTTTTTCCTCATTGCCCACGACGAGTATCGTCTGTTGCGTTTCAAAATCGTGAAATAATATAAAAAAATTAGGTTTTTCAATGTAGGTTCAATTTTAACGGTTAAATGTAACATTAATAATTAACGGGTAAATACTCTTGACAATTGCAAAAAAAATACCACATTGATGTTTATGTTTCTTGTTTGATATTCGTACAGTTTTGCAACATAACTACTACGACTGCTACTACTACTACTACTACTACTACTACTACTACTACTACTACTACTACTACTACTACTACTACTACTACTACTACTACTACTACTACTACTACTACTACTACTACTACTACTACTACTACTACTGCTTTAATCAAGGTGGACGAAACAACTGCCAGACAAGTAGAAGAGGAAGGCAGGTTACGAGTTGGCTTCGTAAGCTGCCGAATACGAAGAAGACTACTACCACTACTACTACTACTACTACTACTACTACTACTACTACTACTACTACTACTACCACTCTCTACTACTAGCGGTTGTCTCTGTTAACAGAGAGGGCTGCTGCCCTGGTTTTAACCATTTCCAAATACTTATTTCTAAAAAAAAAGGGTAGTGCTGGCCTTCGCGGGTCAGTACGACACTAAAAAAAAAGCCAAAATGAAAAACGTCGATGCAAAACTAGTACCCCAGGCGGTAACCTCTCTAAAGCAATCCGCCGGCAGTTCAGATCCGGTAAAAGCCCGGGTGACTGTCGCAGGCCCCATGGATTCTGGGGTGGGGGGCATAAAGACGTGTCTCACGGCCAACGGAGACTGCTTAATGTTCCATGGCCTATTCTAACGGACAAAAGACGAAGAGGAAGTCTGTCGAGTATAGGCACCTAATCAGGAGGCGTGTGTGGCGTTGGCGTGTGTATCTGCGGCGATGTGGACGGGGTACTAGTGCCTCATGCCTCCATCGGTGTGGATGCATGGGCCGGCTCTGCTTGTGCTCCTTGTTCTGCGCTTTTTGCTGCTGCCGTAAGTGGCACTCCATTGCTTGATGCGGGCCAACAAAAACTAGCACCCGTCGAGTATAGAAGTAAGCGGTGGTTAAAACATTCTTCTCAGATACATGCACCACACACTCTCACTAAACAAACACAGGGACACTTACGAATTGTTCTGTGTTGCGTGTGGTGGGTCCTTTTCCGGACTTGCCTTGGAGGCCTGGCGGCGGGTGAAGCCGGATAATAAGGCCCAGGTGAGTCTGGGTAACCACATTTGATATGGCTGTACGCCTCATAAACAAAAAAGACGTGGTGGGCCGACTAATCTAGGCTTACTACCACTGAGGAGGCTATATGGCGGCTCCTTAGTGCCTTACGCCAGCCCGTTTTGTTGGGTTGTCTGCGCAGTCTCGGGACTGTACACCTGCCGCTCGTCTCACTGGGATGACCGTTGTGTACCATTAAACACATACATTACACACGAACACCATTCTTACACTTGTTACTCAACGCCAGGGCAGTCTCCGCAGGTGGGACTGAGGGAGAGTGGCGACTCACGGCCGGCCCGAGCAAGTAGCGGTTTTCTCTGGTAACAGAGAGGGCTGCTTCCCTGGTTTTAACCCTATCCAAATACTTATTTCTAGAAAAAAAGGGTAGTGCTGGCCTTCGCGGGTCAGTACTCCATTAAAAAAGATGCCAAAATGAAAAACTACAAGTGGTAACCTCTCTAAGGGAATCCGCCGGCAGTTCGTATCCGGTGAAAGCCCGGGTGACTGTTGCAGGCCCCACGGATTCAGGGGGGGGGGCACAAAGACGTGTCTCATGGCTATCAGGGACTGCTTAATGTTCCATGGCCTATTCTAACGGACAAAAGACGAAGAGGAAGTCTGTCGAGTATAGGCACCAACGATACCGAGGACAGCAACGTGTCAGTATTTAGCCTCCAGACCCAGGAGAAGCTTGCCTTTTTAGAAGAAAGTGGTGCTAAGCTCAGAGTAAAGCGACAGCAAGTGGCTGATATAGTCGAATTAGCAACAAAAGATATTACAGAGACGCTACAATTAATAAACGATAAGTACGGCAACACAGCGAATGCAGTCAAAAATGGGCTCAAAGCCGCGCTTTAACACCTTCAAGAGGCAGTGGTGCTAAGAAAAGGCTTTCTTTATGAAGAAGAAGTGTGTGCAAACGCTTGAAAGTTGTCGTTCGAATCCCTGGAGTGGAGGGAACAAAGGCGAGGTAATTTTTGACGGCATGTACATAAACGAACCCTGAACACTGCCCTAAAGGAAATAGAACGAAGTAAAAGAAACAGGAGCCCATCGGACAGCCCTGAGAAACGTCAGCAAACCATGCCTCCAAGGAAAAAGAGAACAGGCAGTGGCAAACAAGAAGAAATTCTCCCGAATGAAAAAACAAGCCAGAAGAAAAGAGTGGACGCCATAACAACAGTAGTAGTGAAGATGGCTGAAGGACAGACCTTTGCAACGGTGCTGAAGACTATGAAGGCGAACTTCGACCCCGATAAGGCTTAAGTGGCAGTCCAAATAGTTGTCCCTACAAAAAAAAGGAGACATACTTTTTAAGGCCAAAGGTGTAGAGAATGCTACTGCATTCTCACAGCAAACTGAAAGTCGGTAGCCTGACAGGGTACTGTCAAAATGAGCAACAGAAAACTGACATTAGAGGTCCGAGTCTGGATGTCATTGTAGAGGAAGATAAGATTAAAGAGGCTTTTGCTGGAACTTTTGGACATCAGAGTCAGGAGCCAGAAGTAGCTCTCTTAAAGCCAAATGCCAGAGGACAAAGGCTGGCTTTAATAAAGGTGGATGAAGCAACTGCCAGACAAGTAGAAAAGGAAGGCAGGTTACGAGTTGGCTTCGTAAGCTGCCGAGTACGAAGAAGAATTGAAGTGATAAGATGTTACAAATGCCTGGGATATGGACACGTCTCAGGCAACTGTAAGAGCGAAAACAGATCCAAGCTTTGCTTCCGGTGTGGAAGCTCAAACCACCGGAAGAAAGAGAGTCCAGGCCTAGCATGGTGCTTCCTTTGTCCAACAACGGACAACAAGCACGAAGCAGGCAGCGGGAGCTGCTCTTCATTTAGAAGAGCCCTAAAAGAGGCCAGGGATAAAGCCTAAGCAGGATCAAAATGAGGCAAGAAGGCCTTGAGTTGAAAGACAGGCTTATGTGGACCCATGCTGCGCTGGGTACTTTTTACCTATCAGCAAGGGAAAGCATTAAGCTTATAGTGGTGCTGGCTGAGTGGGCGGCCTGCTATGAAGCGCTAGACAAGGTGCTGGTCCTCAGGGACCCCGAGTCCTTTTCAGGACTCGAGAGGATTGGCACCTCTAGCAACTGGTGGCGAGCTTGCTCGCTAATGCTGCGAGACGTGATGGTCTCCTTGGTGGCTCCACCCTGAAGTAATGCTAACGCGGTTCCAGGGTGGATCAAAAGCCACGCGGCATGGGGGGGGGTTTTAGTGGGTATCGGTGGTCTAATAAAAAAAATTCACCGAGTCCCAAACTACCGCTGTCCCTGCGGTGTGCCTCAATGCATTTCCCCTCCCTCCACAAAAAAAAAAAAAAAAAAAAAAAAAAAAAAAAAAAAAAAAAAAAAAAAAAAAAAAAAAAAAA
>NW_019379612.1:571066-586091 GCF_000648655.2 Copidosoma floridanum | reverse complement strand
AGGATTACGATAAAATTTTTTTTATTTATTTTTAAATTTCTAAAAATTACCTACCACATTAAACCCTCCATTCTGGAAATTTGACTGCAGACTTGTTATCAGTATACTGTATCTACCATAATAAATTTTTTATCTGATAGAAAAAATTATTAAGCCTGATCAAAATAATGTCAAGTGAGGCTGTTTTGACGTTCAATGTTAAGTACACTTGAGGAAACTCGATACAAAAAAATTGTTGCAAGTAGACCTTGTAATGTATCGTAAAAAATTGTGTAGGTGAAAAAGTTAAAAAACATTACGGTATAAATTTTTTACGGACTATTAATTGGCATATGTTTCGACAACAGATTTTCATCGACCGTCTAACTTGACGTAGATTATCTCATATATATTTAGATCTCATGTTGCACACCAGCTTCACAGTTCTTCTCGTTTGCACACAAACAGACAGTGTTTTTGCTTGCATCACAGTCGATGGGACTTTAAACTATTAGCACGAATTTGTAAATATAAAGAGCATGATACTAAAAAAAGAAGAGTGACTTCAAGACTAATTCGGGGGTCAGACAAATTGCATTATCCATATTTGATGTTTGTTTTGGAAGTTTTCTCTTTCATTTCACGTTGTCCTTATGTTATGTATTAGTAGATGAAATATTAGTTGTTTAAAATAAAAATTTAAGGTTAGAAACAATCTTTGTTAGTAGAAAATTACTGCATTTCTTATTTGTATTATTTTTACAGGATCAAGTACCTTATTGTGCCATGATATTTATCAAAATATTAACAAAACTGCAGAGAATCAAATAGTTTTTAATCGAGAGAACGAGACTGTTTGTTCATCGAGCAAAACTTGGCATTGGTTTAATGCCACCGCACAAGTTCCTTTGAAACAAGTGCGCTACCTAAGTTCTGTGAGTTAATTTAAATTAATAAATGTATTTATACTAATTTTTTAATAAAACTTTTATTTTTTCATCTGTACGCTTATTTTCATCTTACGAGAAATTTTGGTGGGTTTTATTTCGTTGCAGCTACAAACTGAATGTCCTAGAGGTGACAGTTGGCAGTGCATTTGTGAGTTCAGCAGACTAGAACTACTTAAAGATAAAATGCCAACATTTGCCGTAAGTGTCGACTGCAGTAATATGCAGCTGAAGCAGCTTCCACAGAAATTGATATGTAATAATAATAATTACATAAAAATTATAATAAATACCTTTCAGATGAGTTAATTATGGTTGTCATGAAAGCTTCAGTGGTTTCTATGGATCTCGAGCCCGATAACAAACGTAATCACTTTTGGACACAAAAAAGTGTCATCAAAGGGACCAAAAAAATGGTAAAAAGGGCAAAATCAGGTTTTTGCTTCCATCGGAAAAGCTGTAATTTAGCCAAAAAAGTTCCATATGAAAAAGATGCACATTTTCAAGACGAACAAAATGAGTCCTAGTAAACCCAAATCGGCCTTACCATTTTGTAAAAAAAGTGCCAATATTATCCTGTTCTTCGGTATTTCATAACTGGAGTTCTAATTAATATTTTGACTTCAAATTTTAACAGAACATGGGTTTTATTATCCTTAACAAACAAACCATTTTTCAAGACGACCAGATGTTAACTTTTTGCAAACCGTCAAATAAACTAAAAAAAAGTCCTTCAGAAAAATGGCTCTAAAAAAGTTGTTACACCACACAGAACCATTTTTTAAAACGTTTTCTCTTAATGAAAATGTTAATCTAACACTGGTTAAATTTTCGTATCTCTAACTTTTTCTTATGTATCTCGGGTTATGTATATTTAAATGACGCCGTAAATGTGTTGCTCTTATAAATTTTCGGTCACAGATAAAACAACATATAATTATACCGTACGTATGCTCTTTAAGGTGGCGTACGTAATGATTTTTTTTATATAACTATATTTTATACACTACATTCGATTTTTTTTTTTTTTTTTTTTTTTTAATTTTTAATTTTTCCGTAGTTCCAAGAACGTATAGGCAATATTCACACTTAAGTAAGCTCATTGACCTGAAATTATTGAATAAATTGCTGAAATTTTGAATTTTTTTCGCTCAATATTTTACATTATTAAAAAAAGTTTTTTTTTAATCAATCTCAAAAGTACTGTGTGAGATTTAAAAAATAACATTTAAAAACTGTACTAATCTTTACTACTCAGCAGTATGAGCTCTGAAGTAAGTGACTTGGCTCAAACAAGACTTGGCATTGCGACCAACTCTATTACCGCAAAAAACTGGTGCTAGGTGCCATCAAATATCGGAATAGACAAATGTAATTTTGCAAATTCGTAATGGCGGATCAAATGTAGCGGGCGAGTGGTTTTGTTTTTGAATGTTACTTAATGTCGAGTGAGCTACACATGCAATTAATTTCATGACGTGACGTTAATAAATCATAGTTTACAGGCTGGCCATTGCAATATGCTATAGTTTGTTGTAACATAGATTGGGCGTATGGTTATATACCACTTTTCAATAAATTTTAATGATTTTCTTGCGTACTGGGATAAACCCTAAGAAATTTTTACTCTTATAGTGATATCCAGAACAATGAGTAGGATTGTATGTTTATGAAAATTTAAAAATAACTAATCCAGTCTTTCCCCAACTTGATACAAGATTAATCACAATATCTTACTGTTAGCATGTGTCATGGAAAGTAACAGATAGCAATAACATAATAATTGCTAGATGCATGAAGTTAAAGTGCTACACCAAACCCATCAGAATCCCCATAGTAAGAAAAATTGGCAACTCAATCCCCCCAGCAATTGGCGATAGTTTATATAAATATTGACCGAGAACAGTAATTTTTCTACACATACTTTACATTAAATGGAGTTTAAATAAAATTTTCATAGAGAAATTAAAAATCACAACTCACGATTGGTTGACATAGCCAAAGTATTACTGTATACATTTTGTTAACGCAATCTTGACTGATTTTATTCAACCAGAAAAGTCTATTCAGTTGGACAACTAGTTAACAAGTAAATTGAAAAATATACGTAAATAAGGCAGTAGACGCAATTTGAATGATGTAAACTTAACAGATGTATTTTAAAGTTGAATCAAATATTACAAATACACAGAGATATTAGTTAAAGGCTTTAGAAAGGTATTTATTTTACTAAATTGGAAAAGTATCTATGTAACACTGAGCCAATACATGTGTCCATAATAATTACCATTTGTATAGTACCTTCTAAAAGCCAAAATCCAATAAAACACAAAATCTCACCAGGAGTCAGACAAGAAGCTCCAACAATTAAATCACCAGCTGCTGCATCGAAATAAGCAGAAAGACCCTCCAAAGATGTATATATGTATATAACCAGCAGTAAAATCATATCCTTAAACACTCCCATGGTAATTTGAATGTTTCGATGAATGCTGCAAACTGCATATTATATAGAAAAATATCTTTAATAGAAGTTAAAGTTGCGTGTAGTGCTTTTTGAATTAAACGCATTTATTCAGGGTAAAAAATTCATTAAATTTATATTTACCAATTCACGTTAGATCTAATATTCACTTTCTACATTAATCTGCTAATAGAATCAGTATGCAAATTTGTTTGAACAAGAAACTTTTTGAATTTCTAATTGCTACTGTACTGTTTAATTTTTTATAAACAACATGGCAAGCCAATGTGACAGACCTTTGATTGTTTGAATTTAAATTCGTACTATGTTTTACATGCAATTTTTGTTAGGAATGCATTTTGCCATTTCTTGTTTGCATACACATTTTTTAAGAGAAAATATTTTTTGCTATTTTTCTATCGATTAAAACGGTAGTTTAATGATGTAGATCAAATGTTATTCCGAAATTATTTAAAAAAATGTTGTCTGCTACGATAAACTTTTATTTTTACGAAATAAGCTGAAAAAATATTTGTATTATTAATGATGCACTTGTTGATAGTTTTTAATATATTTGATCTACCATTTTATTAATAGAAAATTGAGCACTAGATTTAAAATTAGCAATCGAAAATATTTCATCATGATTCTTTCTAAAGTTTTATGTACAAAATATGAGGAACATGACATGATTCATAAGTTAAAAACTTTATACATTTGTTACTGTAGATAAACGCATTGAAATAAGAAGTAGAAGAAAAATTGTCCACATATTTTAAGATAAGGATTACGATAAAATTTTTTTTATTTATTTTTAAATTTCTAAAAATTACCTACCACATTAAACCCTCCATTCTGGAAATTTGACTGCAGACTTGTTATCAGTATACTGTATCTACCATAATAAATTTTTTATCTGATAGAAAAAATTATTAAGCCTGATCAAAATAATGTCAAGTGAGGCTGTTTTGACGTTCAATGTTAAGTACACTTGAGGAAACTCGATACAAAAAAATTGTTGCAAGTAGACCTTGTAATGTATCGTAAAAAATTGTGTAGGTGAAAAAGTTAAAAAACATTACGGTATAAATTTTTTACGGACTATTAATTGGCATATGTTTCGACAACAGATTTTCATCGACCGTCTAACTTGACGTAGATTATCTCATATATATTTAGATCTCATGTTGCACACCAGCTTCACAGTTCTTCTCGTTTGCACACAAACAGACAGTGTTTTTGCTTGCATCACAGTCGATGGGACTTTAAACTATTAGCACGAATTTGTAAATATAAAGAGCATGATACTAAAAAAAGAAGAGTGACTTCAAGACTAATTCGGGGGTCAGACAAATTGCATTATCCATATTTGATGTTTGTTTTGGAAGTTTTCTCTTTCATTTCACGTTGTCCTTATGTTATGTATTAGTAGATGAAATATTAGTTGTTTAAAATAAAAATTTAAGGTTAGAAACAATCTTTGTTAGTAGAAAATTACTGCATTTCTTATTTGTATTATTTTTACAGGATCAAGTACCTTATTGTGCCATGATATTTATCAAAATATTAACAAAACTGCAGAGAATCAAATAGTTTTTAATCGAGAGAACGAGACTGTTTGTTCATCGAGCAAAACTTGGCATTGGTTTAATGCCACCGCACAAGTTCCTTTGAAACAAGTGCGCTACCTAAGTTCTGTGAGTTAATTTAAATTAATAAATGTATTTATACTAATTTTTTAATAAAACTTTTATTTTTTCATCTGTACGCTTATTTTCATCTTACGAGAAATTTTGGTGGGTTTTATTTCGTTGCAGCTACAAACTGAATGTCCTAGAGGTGACAGTTGGCAGTGCATTTGTGAGTTCAGCAGACTAGAACTACTTAAAGATAAAATGCCAACATTTGCCGTAAGTGTCGACTGCAGTAATATGCAGCTGAAGCAGCTTCCACAGAAATTGCCACGTAACGCTATATCCCTCAATGTAGCGTACAATAATGTGTGTATTCCAATCTTTCTTGTCATCTAGTTAACAATATTTTTTATTATCTAATTATTGTTTATTAGCAGTATTTTTTTAGATTACCAGTCTTGATGAGCTAAGCACGAATCCAAGTTACGATAGTCTTCGTGAATTCATAGCTGATCATAACGACATATCATCAATAAATAAACTAGAAGGCTCAAAATTTTTAGATAGCTATGCCTATCTTAGCTTGAGGCATAACAAAATAAAATCGGTATGAAATTTGTAATGTAATACATTTAAAAAATTACAATAATTCGAGTTTCTCAATAAATTTGATATGATATTGTAGTAAAAATTTAGATTATTTTACTACTTTTAGCTTCCAACATACTTGTGGGTCAGTAACGTGAATGACAAGAACTATGTTAGTAACAAATACGGTGTAAAATTTGGAGGAAATGAGTTACATTGCGACTGCAATACAGCCAAATATTTAAAGGTGATTGATAAATTATGATTAAACATGTATGCTTTTGTTGGATTTTTTTAAATAACAGATTGTATTTGTTGCTATTTTTTGAAAGATGTGGTTACAGACCAAAGTATTAGATTATGATGAGGTGCTGTGTGAAAATGTCAAGGAAAGAGTAATTGATTTAGATTCGACAAAGATGTGTGTTTATCCTGCAGACTGGACAGACTACATTTATTATATCATTGCGTCGGAAATTCTATTATTAATTAGCATCATTATAAAAGTATCTTATGATTATTGGGTATTCAAAACATCAGGATTTCTACCTTGGCCAGCTAATAAAATGCCCAAACTTCCTTGTGACTGGTTATGTGAGACCTGAACAATGTAAATCTATTAGCAATACATTTATCTACAAACTGTGACATTTAATTGCTTTCACAATTATCAGACTTTGACTGTCAAACAGTTGTTATTTCAATAAAGTGATGCTGAGCCTCATTTGATTAATTTTGTTATCACCCATTTAAATTTCGATTACCCAATTAATATACTACAATATTATTTAAAAAGATCGTGTCCTACCTTTATTTAATGATATTTGATAGTTGTAAGAATAATGATACAAATAAAAAAATAACAGTAACAACATTAATAATAATACTAATAATAATAATAATAATAAAATCAGTCGTGAGGGATCTACGGACCCCCCTATGGAAATTTATGCTAAATTGAAGGGTCACAAATAATGTTGAACCATCATAAGTTAAACGCCGTTTCCCATTCAATATGGTGGTCAATACAAAATGACGGATCATACAACTCCTATGATATGAGTATCATAGGAGTTGTATCATCAAATAATACGACTTAAAAATTTTGTGGAGCATATACAACTAAGTGGCTCTACACTTAGTCTGATATGGCAGCTGCCACAGCAGAAGTATGATTAAACTTTTAATCGTATAAAATCAAACAGGAAGAATAATCGTTGTTAGAAAAAGTCGACTGCTACAGTACTTGTATTTTTATGGTCACATGTTTAGGTCTTGATTACTGTTATTCGTGCTTATTCAGCAATAAGGCTTTTTTCTTAAAAATACGTATAATTACATTTAAAAAAATTTTTTTTTGGAATGTTAGACGACGGGCTTTCAAAGTCAGTTTAATATCATACATTACTTATTAATAAATTTATTGCTTTGTGTTCAAATAAATAATGACAAATATTATTCAAATGTTCCCGTGTCTTGTATACTTACTTTTTACGTATTGTGTGTTGCATATATAATGCATTATTATAATTTATATTGATTTTTCTAGTATAATGCGCTTAGGGAAAAAAACGTGGTTTTGGTTTATAATTCTCTTTTAAATTTACTTGGTTTATAACGTAAGACCATGTGTTTTGCCAAAGTAAACAATTTCTACAATTCTATTGATTTTTTTCGTTTTTATACAGAAAAACACCATCGCAAAACAAATTAAAAAAATTACAATAGCATCTGATGCATGTTGCTATCAATAGCAACCTACGATTGATTTTCGCGAACCTAATAACTTGCTGTGTATCTCCTCTGGAACACTAAATGGCTCGTAGAAGATTTTTCAAAGATCTATTGCATAAATCTGCAGCAAAATTTAGAACCTTAACAATATACTATTATCAATATATTGTTATACTACAGTTAAAAATTATACGATTTCATTTAATTTTTGTCTAATAATTTTTAGCAACAAAAAAATGTCTTTGATCTAAGTTTAAAAAAATTTTAAGTAAGATAAAATTTAAAATTACACACTTAATAAAAAATAAGCAAGAAAGTTTTGTCTTTTAGTAGTGTTGTGCATTTATGAGATGATAACAACAATAAACGTAGTCACTATAATTTAGATCATGCAGATGAACGTGTTTAACAAAACTAAGTAAATTAAAAGAAAAGTGTAGGCGATACAGGTCTCAATAATGACCGTTTGGTATTATTCATTTGAAAACAAAGTGATAAATTTATTTATCAGTAATTTATAATAATAAAACATCTTTGCAATCCCCTCTTCTAACATTCCAAAAAAAATTTTTCGAATGTAATTACACGTATTTTTAAGGTAACAGACTTATTGCTAAATAAGGACTAATAACCGTAATCAAAACCTGAACATGTGGCCATAAAAATACAAGTACTGTGGCAACTGACATATGCTAATAACAATTATTCTTCTTATTTGATTTTACACAATTGAAATGTTAAACATATTCCTGACGGGTGAAGAAAAAGTATATTCGCCATATTGTGTCAACCACCATATTATGATATTTCCAATCACAACTCACATTTCATTGTAGAAATAAAACAGCTTTAGGTTACATTTGGAATAGTTGAGATAAATTAGATAACATTAATACTATTAATACAACAAAACTAATTAGTAGAACACCTTATCATTGAAAGCTGGGAAAACTTACGTACTTACAATACAATTGGATTTAAAATATTTTAGCCTATAATTATTTAGTGGGCATCACAAAATAATTTCTACAAACAGGTTTAATAAAAGTTACTTGAAAACTTTATTTTCAAGTTATTGAATCTTAATCGTGTAGCATTATAGAAACCGTCTAATATACTTAAGTTTCCAATTTATATCACTTTTATTTATAATTTCAGTTGAAGTTCATGAGGTGACAAGCTTTCAAGAATGCTGTTTATTATTTTTATGAGAAAATGTATATAATTTTTTTTATCTAATTTCTCAACATCTTCAAATATTAAATAAAAATTAACAGTCTCATTTACTGCAATGCTTAAGTTACATTTCATTTTTAACTGAAAGAGTTTGACAAAAATCTTCTCCTTAAACAATCAATTCATTTTTAGAAAGCATTTTTATGTTATACAAATCTGCCAAATACTTCTGATGTTTTTTTTTGTTTTTAAGCTGTATCTCAAATATTAAAATCAACTGCTTTTCATTGTTTTCATCGCTTCTGAATTCTAAAACCGCAATATATATATATTTTAAAAACCTAACAGAAGTTTCAAAGTCCTATAACTAGGGCAAACGTTTTTTAAATAAAAACCATTATAAAATATATTTTGTACGTATATTATACAAAAGGGTACAATGTAAAAATTATACTAATGAATAAAAATTTTAAGCTTACACATGAGCTCGTAAACAACAAACTTGATACACATGTCATACAAAAGCACACAATATTAAAATTATACTAATGAATGTAAATTTCAAGCCTTCATATCAATGCACGAATGAAACTTGATACATATATTGTATAAAAGCACACAATATAAAAATTATACTAATCCTTATAAATTTTAAAAACGTACCATTCTATAGTTATATCTAAGCTTACTTATTCTTAGAAATCTAATATGACTCTAAGAGGTATACAAGCAATATTGATACATTTATCATCGTATCAATTGGTGCATATATGGATGGTGGCACTTGTATGTAAGCACTCTTAAATCCATTCATGTCCTTTTCGATGGCAAATATACTAAAGATCCATAGTAAAAATTCACAAATTTTCTAAAGAAATGAATAAAAATGAGAAAAAATCCTTTTCAGGTGAAGATCGAACACATAACCTCTTGTTTACTAGACAGTTGCCTTATCACTTAAGCTACCGGGGAGCCGTGCATTCACTCGCACCGTAGGTTAAGATAAGTTCTCACTCTTAATTTTTGAGCTGTTAGTTAAACCAATCCACTCATTGAAAGATGTATCTTACAATGTCAAAAAATACAATAATCACCGCACGCTAGAGGTCCACGGGATAGAGTGGTTTGAAGGTGATGTTACGACAAATGATTCAAAATATCCTTATTAAACTTACTAAAAATCTCAAGAGAATTCACATGTATGATAATGATGGAGCCGAGTTCATAAGTTCGATATTAGAATGTGAGGTTCATGACTTATCGCAAATTCATACCTCATTTACAATGCATGAAAATAGAAATAAAAAAACTGCTTTACTAATATGTCTAATACATGCGCAAAAACGTATTCAAAAACAAACAGTTATTTTCTGTACTAAATAGAGCGTGTTTTTTAAAAGCATAAATCATCAAAACTTCATTTCTAAAAGCATCATAGCAGGATAGTGATGTATATTATAATGCCTTCTGGAATATTAAACGTGGAAGTCCGCAAATACCATGTTCCAGTTGTCAAGTTGTGGTGGATAGTATCAGTGGTAATAAGAAATAACCAATGAATTTTTACTGAATTTTAAAAAAAAGTTACTGCAAATAAACCTTGCAACTAATATTTATGCTTTTTTTAGGGGGGTCACTGGTCTAAAATTTTATTTTGAAAAATTCTATACTTGTAAATATTGAGAATGATATAATATATAAATAAAAAAATGATATGCAGTCTTCCAAAATCCGAATAAGATACTACAACTCTTTTGTAAATAATAAAAGTATATGTAGTGTTCACTCTAAAAGTGGACGCGACGTTTCTGTAAAAAGTATACATGGCGTAATTTGGATGGAAAGAGGTCAATGTATAATAATTTGACATAAAGTAGTTGATTATGTACGCATAAGCCGACGTACGATAAAAATGTGTTTAAAAAAAGTGCAGTAAAAACATGGAGTGAAGAGATATTTAAAATTACTCGAATTTAAAAAAGACAGAATGTAAATGTGTATAAGTTTAGTGGTTAGGATGGTAAAAAATTAAGGGATTTTTTAGTCTTAAGAACTAAATCCTGTTTACAAAGAGCGTATCTCGAAGCAGGAGCATAAAATTAACAAGATCTTGAAAACAATAAAAAGGAAAAAACAAACAGCACTTTGGTAGTTGGGTAGGATACCCTAAAAAATTTAACGTTTTGATATCAACTACAATAAAACACGTTATTGGGTTTGAGAAAGGATTAAAAGAGATAAAACGTGATTTTGCCGAAATAAGAGGGGAGCACAGGCTATTGTTTCATGGTAAACAACCAGCAAGCCTATTAAGAGTACCCGATCAACTTTTTATCCATTCTAATATATGTAAATCAAGTATTGTTAGTGATACGTTTTTACCCCTGTTGAAGATAGTAAATCAAGCCGCTCAGAAAATTGATTTCGGAAGCTCAATTGTCAAGAGGTATACTCCGCCAGCCTACATACCCCTACTCAATAATAGATGTAATATGATCGATATAGATATAAGAGATCAATTTGGTAAGCCAATATCATTTGAGTTTGGGACACTGACCGTGGTGTTAAATTTTATAAATGTTTTCTTTTAAGCGAGTCGTTATAAAATGGTTTTTTACGATGGCTTTACTTTATTATACACAGCATGGAAGAGGAAGAGGAGTCGAGCATGTGTTTGCAGGATCATATAGACAGAGAGGGCATGGATTAGGCTCTTTTTTCACTGGAATATTTCAGAGTGCTATACCTTACGTAGTCAGAGGTGCTCGTGCTGCTGAAAAAGAAGCTGGACGAATGGGAGTGAATGTAATTGACGATGTTGGAGAGAACAATACACTGTTTAACCACGCATTCAAGAATCAGATGACCGAATCTGGTAAAAATTTAAAACGTTAAGCTACAGAAAAAATTGTGAAGCTGATGGAAGGATCAGAATATAATGCTTTACCATATAAAAAACGAGCACAGTCTCGGCATAGAAGCGGTGGAGTAAACATCACGTTCAAAAGCGCGAAAAAAAAAAGAAAAAATAAAGTCGATCGAAAGTAGCCAAACGAAGAATAGGTGCACGTAAGAAAAATAGTAAGAAGAAAAAACCAAACAGAAAAGTAAAAAAAGTTCGTTGTAAAGCAAAGAAAAACTCGTGACTCCTCCAAATAATGCTTATTCTTACAGAGCATACAAACGCTTTTAAATTTAAATAAGCAAAATCATCGTTTTTGTCAACAAATCTTTAGAAAACAGATGTCACTAGTACAATAGATGAATTACCCAGCTTGAAAAAAAATTCATTTCTTACTGGCGTCAAGAATATTCAAAGATGGAAATACCGTAAACATAATAGGTCGTTTAATCAGGATAAATTGTCATTAGATGTTGTCGAAGTTCGTTTATGCCTAGTGCACTCAAAAGATGCTTTTTGTCTAATGGACACTTCAGTGAAAAATTATTCTGTCAGCATTACCGAAGCTACGCTTCTCGTTTGGTGAGTATAACCATCGTTGTTTTTTCTTCTACAGCATTGGCATATAATATATGTTTAGTACCTAAATTTTATAAAAAATATAAAACTAGGGAAAAAATAAAGATTTTACACTCATGTCAAGAAAAACTCTATTCAAAAACCAGATGTGGGTCTTGGGACCTGTAACAGATGCAAATCATTAAATAAACTGTAAGCTTTGGAACGTGGAATGAACAGTGATGTCTTTACAACAAACATTCCTATTCCCCGAACACTAATTAGCCATTATTATCATACTGTTGTAACTATATCTACTGTTTTTTTGTAACGCAGAGAAAACAATAGTACTTTTTTTTAACAAACAAATTTTTTTCCAGAACTCTCATCACACCTTGATCACGAGTCGTTCTCCCACATTTTCTGGTGCGTTTAACTTTTTTTTTGGTCAAGTAGGTCTCCGTCACTCAAAACGATATGTATGTCGGGCTTCTACCCGTAAACACCGTAAACAACAGTTGTACAGTTGATCAGCAGGTATACACGGAGGTATAATTTGGGTTAAGAGAGTGCAAAAGTTGTGTAGTCAGAGTACAACACAACGTCAATCTTCCTCAGTACCAATTATAAGGCTACTACAGTCCGATGTTTGTGTTCATACAGTTTGGCGGAGCGCTAAGCTGTAAGAGCCCGAAAAGAGGAGGCGAGCGAGCCCAAGGCTTTGAACTCTCTTATAACAATCCCAGAGGCTCACAGCCTGATGATAAATATAAATTTATATGTATACATAGATAGTCAGAGAAAGGAAAGGTGTACAGCGCTATACTGATGATGCATATATATATATATATATATATATATATATATATATGCAGAGCGTGCGGTGGCTTAGTCGGCTAGGTTGTTAGTTGGCACGCGGGAGACCGCGGTTCGATTCCCGGCCAGTGCGACTTTTTCGGGCAAGTACCTCTGTAAATTTTCACATGTACTTTTTCACCACGCAATGCCCCTCAAGGAGGGTTTAGGCGACCTTCTCGCAGCAGCATAATCGACTAACTTTCCCGCACCCCCCTCATAGTAATAGGATACTTTCCATCCCTCTTTCCTTCCTTCTCTCAATTGCTAAGTGCCCAAAGTAGTGCCCTTCATAGGAGCCGGACGTAAAGCACTATAATATTAAAAAAAAAATATATATATATGTATGCATATGTTTGCATTTCTTTTTACTTACGACGTGCAAAGCATGGGCTCGAATCAGCTGCTGCTGTTTTAACTATTTACACGCTGTATAGCTTGTGAATGTTTTTTATCAAGTAGTTTATACGTATTAGTGTATAAGTTATATGTGTATAAACTATTAATTTTGCGTGTAGATCATACTGTACGAAAATAATAGCTGCACAAATATATGCTGTTACAACGATTATCAGCCGTTACCGTATAAAGATTAAGTAAGTGTCAATTTTTTTCCTTAATCAACAAATTTTATGTATGTTTGTTGTATGCAAGTATACAACTTGTGAAATTATTAATGGCACATATAAGGTTAACATATAATTATAAATGTTACACATCCAAAATCATCATACAATCCTTTTGTTGAATGTTTTTTGATTTGTCTTTTAATATTAGTAACTACCAGTAACTCTCATAATTATGAATGATCATCAGTTTGGAGTAACAGGTATTTTTACCAGATCCAATTCTGTTCCTATATTGGATGGTTTTCAAATATTCATCGTTTATCCATGCTTAAACTCGTCTCTTGGATATTTGTTGGTATGTTTATTTTCGCTAATTTAAAGATTAGTTTTTTAGAAGAAAAATCAACTTTCAATTTATACATTGTTTTAATATAATAGATACTGAAAGATTTTTAAGCTGTGCATGGTGCTTCTGCAGAAAATTTTTTTAAAAATTGGGATACAATAGCCAATACAATTATAACACTTGCGCTAAAAACGCTAAAAATGATCAAGAAAACAACAGTGCATTAAAAGAGATCTTGGACAATAATCTTACAGTTAATAATGGTTTGTGAATGTGTTTTTATTATTATCAGTAGGCACTACAAATGATCCATCTATTATCTGCCTATTTTATCAAACATAACTTGAAAATAATATCGTTAAAATCATATTGGACTAATAAACAACTTGTAATTTTTACTAATAGGTACTATGGCTTTTTTTCTCTTTCATCACTTGTGCCCTTTGCCAAGCAACGTCATAAAATAAAAAAAGTATGCAAAAGTAAATCGACAAGAAAAATTTGATTGTTTTTTGATACACAAACTCGTAATTTTCAACATTTTAAAGAAATATTTCGTGCTCTAATGTTTCAGAAATTGATTTATCATATATTTTTACCTTTTTAGGATTTTAATAAGGAAAACGAGAAAAGCTATCTTTGACACCGTCAAATCTTATTTAGAAAATATTAATGAAAGATCGTTTGAACCCGAGATTTTGCCCTATATTTTTTGTGGTAGATACTTAGCACTATCTAAAGAAGTGGTATGGCGCATCTCGTGGTAAATGACCGCTGTCGATTTTCTGTGGATTTTATAATAACCGCTGTAGACGCCCCCTACAAACTACTGAAAAAAATTGAATATAAAAATGTTCGGAATCACAATAGTTATTTTCGTAACAATTGCGGAAAAGACGATTTCCCGCACGAGTAGTGATTGATTCACACGAGTGCCGGAGTTGACGGGAACGAGTACCAGTTTAGCACACGAGTGCGTAGCACGAATGTGATCGCAAGGTACGAGTTACCGTCATCGGCCACGAGTGCGAGTCTATCACACGAGTGCGGGAAATCGTCCCGCACGAGTTGCGTACAAGTTTTTTCGCAATGTGTGAGGAAAATAGGTACAAAATAGGTTTGAATTTTGATTTCCAGTGTGTAGCAAAATTTTTTTCGGTGTGTGGCAAAACCTTTTCCACACACCTTTGTCGCACACTATGTGGGAAAATCGATTTTCCACACTAATACCAGTGCGGAAAACACCCATTTTCCGCACACTATTGCGAAATAG
>NW_019379612.1:500264-549061 GCF_000648655.2 Copidosoma floridanum | reverse complement strand
TTTTCAAAGTTAACTATTTTTTGCTTAGAAATATTTGTAAGAGAAATTTATTTAAAATTGAAAAAAAAAAAAATAAACAAAATTATCTTAATGATTTCTTGTGTAGCGCTTTTACATATATTTATGTTTTTCAAACGTAAGATATATAATAAACAGCTATACCAGTGCAAGACCAAGGAGAAAAAATACATATCTTGTACATCGGAAACTAATATGGGTATTTTAACGTATTGGTAAGTTTAAGTAAATAAATAAATCTTCTCATACACTTTGCAACAGACTTTGTCTTTGTATAACAATTTTTTTGTGTGTGAGTCTGAAAATATAATATGTATATAAATTACCATTTGTGTTATTTTTTATTTACTTTTATTTCAACTGATAAAATATTCTGCAGAGTCTGGTTTGCTTTTTCTTTTTAATTTATTTAGTTTTACACTAAATTACAATAATAACTATGAATTTATCAAGCAATATAATTATGAACTTATCGAGCAATTATAACAAGTTAGGTTGAAATATTGAACTATTAGTTTGGAACCACACTCGATGAGCGGTGGAAAGCTACTAACTAAAACGCCGCGCAAAAAAATGCACCTTGCGCGAAGCTTTAGTTAAAACTTCTTTATCTTACATGCTATGGGGCTGGTACTCGCTGACTTCATGTGTTCAGGCTTCGTGGCTCGCTTTGGTTGTCATTTGACACTTCCGAGAGCCACGAAGTACACAGTCAGTTTTGTTAGGTGACGACTTTCATTAAGTATAACTCTTTTAAAAGTCTTAAAATTTTATCCTTGAGGGAATAAATATAATATGAAACAGAATAAAAATAAGAAATGTATTCATTTACGCAATCCGTCATTTAACAGAGACTACTGGTGCTTCGACTATCACAATGTTTTAGATTATTTTATAAAATAGAAGACATGAGTAATTTAAAGCTTGTATGTCAAATTTTATCACAAAATCCTACATTTACAGTGAAAGTTTACAGACGCGGTTAAGGAGGTTTGGGAGTTTCATTCAGAGAGGCGAGGAATGGAAAGTCCCCCTTGCCCGCGCATCTGGGCCCCCTCTACCGCGCATCTCTTTTAGCACTCTACAAACTTGAAACTGTACGACTGTAATTGATTATATTTTTAAAAAATGCCTGGCGAGTCATTATTTTTGTTGTTGAGAACCTTGCTTTTGTATCAAGGTATCGATGAAAACGTTTTTTTTTATTCCAACACATTTAGAATATACCTTAATTTCAATTCAAAGGCAAACCTAACCTTGCTCTCTCATAAATGTGTTAAACTGTCAATATATCATAATTTTTTCTCGAAAATTTCCCCTGGTGAAAAATCTGAAAAATTCATGTGCACTCCTAACATGCTCAAATATAACATACATTTTTTGGCACATTTCTCCATTTTCAACTTTTCTCCCAAACCTCCTTAAGACGTCAAATCTACTATCGTTAACAATATTTATTCTATCCTGTAGTGGTAAAAATTTTTGAGAAGGTATAATCCCACAAATGTCTTATGTTTGTCGACTGAATGCATCATCTCTTTACAAACTGATCAGTTTCTGGGATGTTGTAGACTGTGACGGATGGTATTATTTTGCATTATTTCAAAAGTGCAAAAGTATTGATTGTTGCATAAAATTTTACTAGTTGGTGCAGTTAACATTTAATATAAAAAATGGTTCTCATTGAAGTAAACCGAAACAACTGTTTTTTAATACTGGAGAGTAATAAAACGAAGTTGAATTCAGAAAACTTTATTGAGAATCAACCAAATAATTATATATTACCTAGTATGAATCTAATGATTTATGGCTACCCTCTCAATAAGTCGGTTACAAAAAAATCGTATAGGGCTGTACTACAGTACTATCCGCCTATGTTTCGAGCCTTTATTACAGATTTCTAAATGACAATTTGTAGATGGAGTTGTTCTAAGCTCACATGCATAAAGTCAACTAAGAAATAATTTTGTTGCTGTAAACAATTGTATCCATAATAATGATGTCAATGAAATGGATCAGCTGCAGGCGGGTAACATAAACTCGACTGTTACTGTATACTATGGAAAAAAATGTGTTAAATTTAATAAAAATTAATCCAATATTAAGAAAGTTATTTAGGTAACAATTGCGGAAAAGACGATTTCCCGCACGAGTGGCCGGAGTTGACGGGAACGAGTGCCAGTTGAGCACACGAGTGCGTAACACGTACCGTCACCAGCCACGAGTGCGAGTCTATCACACGAGTGCGGGAAATCGTCCCGCACGAGTTGCGCACTAGTTTTTTCGCAATAAGTATGCGGAAAATAGGTGTTTTCCGCACTGATATTAGTTTGTAAAATCAATTTTCCCATATAGTGTGCAGAAAAGGTGTGTGGCAAAGGTTTTTGTCGCACATCTTTTCCACATACTGTGTCGCACATCTTTTCTGCATACTGTGCGGAAAAACCTTTGCTGCTCACCTTTTCCGCACACTAAATGGGAAAATCGATTTTCCACACTAATATCAGTGAGGAAAACACCTATTTTCCGCACACTATTGCGAAATAGTAGTTTTCCTACGAGTTTGAAAAGTCTTTGTTTGCGAACCGAGAGGTTTGCGTAACGAGGTTCGTAAAGGAGACTTTTCAAACGAGTATCGGAAAACTGCTTTTTTGCCCGAGGAAGTACCAGCCTCCCAAAACCACCCGAGGGCGGAAATAGTAGTTTTCCTACGAGTTTGAAAAGTCTTTGTTTGCGAACCGAGAGGTTTGCGGCCCGAGCCTAAGGCGAGGTCCATAACGAGGTTCGTAAAGGAGACTTTTCGAACGAGTATCGGAAAACTGCTTTTTTGCCCGAGGAAGTACCAGCCTCCCAAAACCACCCGAAGGCGGAAAAATTATTTTAAGCGAAAAAAAGGAACATATTGTATAGCAGTATTTATTCATAGGCGCACTTTAACCACAAGTGGCAATATGTTTATATGAAATAATTTGCCGTACTAAGCGCCTAACCATATTAGTCGATAAATGCAAAGATTGTATTGTGGAAGAGTTAACTTTATTATCTACAAAGCCGACTGTTAAAAAAATCATTGAAGTTTCATGCGTGGAAAAAATACTTAGAGAAAATTTGTATCATATACAAAAAAAAGTAAAAAGAAAACCTTATTCTGTGATCGATAACGTATTTTTAGATCATTATTTTGATATATTTTCAAAGTTAACTATTTTTTGCTTAGAAATATTTGTAAGAGAAATTTATTTAAAATTGAAAAAAAAAAAAATAAACAAAATTATCTTAATGATTTCTTGTGTAGCGCTTTTACATATATTTATGTTTTTCAAACGTAAGATATATAATAAACAGCTATACCAGTGCAAGACCAAGGAGAAAAAATACATATCTTGTACATCGGAAACTAATATGGGTATTTTAACGTATTGGTAAGTTTAAGTAAATAAATAAATCTTCTCATACACTTTGCAACAGACTTTGTCTTTGTATAACAATTTTTTTGTGTGTGAGTCTGAAAATATAATATGTATATAAATTACCATTTGTGTTATTTTTTATTTACGAAACCCTTTAAAATCCGCATAATTCCTTTCCACTACTTTGTATATAAAAAAGTTATCAAGAGGCTACTAAGAAAAAAAAATTAAAAAACTATCCGCGTTGTTGAGAGAAATTTTTATTACTACTGACTTAAAAGATTACATTATTACACATAAAAAATTATGATTAAAATAAAAATGCAAATCTTCAAGACTTCAAGAAAAATCTAACCTCTTTTAGAAACTTGCAAATTTAAAAAAAATAAAAGGAATGTTACGCAAGCGCTTAAGCTTCGTAAGAGTCGAAATTCATTTTACATATTCGTTGTACAAAAGAGTTTAAAAGTAATTTTTTTATAAGGGTCTAAAATTACTTTAGTATTCAGAATGTGATGTAAAGCATTCCAACAAAAAAATTTTGCTTTGAACTATCTATCTCTACCTGGTTTTCCCCTCCACGTTTCAGCTAGAACCAGCCTAGCCCACGTATTCTTATGCAAGGAATCAAAAACATTATCTTGAATTGGAGACAACAAAAATCTACCATACTCCATTATAGATTTAACAAGTGCTTCAAACATCATGATTAGTATATCTAGATGAGATCCCTGATGAACACCTCTGATACTTATTATATTTAATGTCAATATACATTTAACTTTTACCTCTTATAAATGTGAATTCCAATTCAATTTATTGTTTAGTCTCATACCTAGAAATTTCACTCTGTTACAGGTTTGATCTCATCTTTGTCAAAAAGACTAAATATCAGGCACCAAGCCTCTGTTACTAAGATACAGTTTTAATGCATCTACTACCTTCTGCAATCTACCAATAGTTTATATTGTGTTTTTGTCCTAAGTAAAAGTTACTATGTCTTCCGCAAACATTAATGTATTAACATTGCAGCCACGTACTTCATTGATTTTCCTTATGTATAAGGATTAAAGGAAAGGAGTATTTGTGTTACCCTGCTTACGGAATTTGCGCAATTTATCGTGTGATAAAGCGAACAATTTTTCTTGTGATTTATCATGCGATAAGTCGTATGCTATTATCGAGAGTTATTACGCGATTAGTGGTTTGAGTAATCGCACAATTTTTCTAAAAACATAGCAAAAAAAGTTATTATCCTAATAATTCTAGTTGGTTTTGCATTAAGAATAACTTAATGCTAATAATTTAAATGTCTGTAATCAATGTAATATTAATAACTTTAACAACAACGACAACAGTAACAATCAGATTGTAGAAATGGGTGACGAAAACGACGAAAACAATGAGAATAATGACGACTAGCATGACAAAAATGTAAATGCGGACGACAACGTCAAAGACAGTGAAGACAATGTTAACAAGTTTCAAATCATCTAGGACAATGATAATGTTTTATAAAACAAGATTGTCTTTTTTTAACGTTAGTCTGTATTTTACTTCTTTGGTTTTAGAAAAAGAATAACTTTGAAAAACTTGATCGTAATTACTTTCACCTATAAATATCGATATTTTACATCTTTAGGGCTTTTTTAATACTAATCTTTCAAGTTACAAGTGTTAACTTGCTAGGCACTTGTAGGCTTGCATCGTACAACCTTAAATAATTTACTAATCCTTTTAAACTACTTGTAAAAGTTACTTTTTTTTAAAAAACTACATCGATAACTACATGGAAAAATTACATGACTTCATGCAGTTTTGATGGGGTTTATGATTGTAATGGACTATATTTCTACATGGCTTTTTATCTCTAATTACCTAATAGTTTTAAATCTATGTAATTACTTAAAACCATATTGTTTCTAAATTTTAAAAATCGCTAAAAATACGAAAAATCACTGAATTATGAGATAAAAAATAACTTTTTAGCATAAATTTACTCAACCCGTTGAAAAATATTTAAAACAATCACATGGTTTTTAAGAAACTGTACATATTTTCAAAAGCATGTTGTTATTTAAGACAAAAAAACGATATAAAAGCCAAGCAAGATCAATACGTAAATAATAGAAAAACCACTATTAATTAAATGGGTTTTTTTTAATAGAGAAATAGATTACCTACATACGTGATATATTAACTACGAGAGAACGTGAGAGGGTAGTTTTAAGTTTCGGCGGAGAAGAAAAATAACTCGTGTTTTTTTACTAAGTAAATACATTTAAATCTAAGCTAAAGATAAGGTAAGTTTTTTTTACACAATCTTTTAGTAGTACAACTATTTACACTATAAAAAAACTCATAAAGATTTTGCGTTAATCGTATTAATATATCAATCATCGAGAAAAAATATTCAAAAGAAATACCCAAAAAAAAATTGCAATCTGTAAAAAAATTATTAAACATTGATTGAAAGATTATTGAGCATTGTGTCGAAGTTTCCTGCTTGGATTTTTTTGGGTCCTAACCAGTGCCTATGCAGCAGCTCTTAGAGATCAGATTTTGTGTCGTATAAAATCTACTGCTTGTATCACAATCATCTTTTTTAGAAGGTAATATGGTATTTTGTATCTTGTGTAATATTCAATTTCAAATAAATATTTATTTTATTTGCTATTTAACTTAATTATTGACTGATAAAAGTGTTGATTATATATTTATGAATGAGACTGATGCTAGGGTCAAAAACTTCTCATTTGTCAAAAATGTTGTATAATAAATATTTTAATAAACTGTACAATTATTTAACCAAAATACGTTTTTATTATTACTCAATTTATTATCAATATTATTTTTACCAGGTGGTCCTGCCCCTTTTGGGTCTGTGCTTGTTACCTTTTCTTCCAATTGCTACCTGTTTTTTCCTTCTTTGGTTCTTGAGATGCCAGTTTTTAAATTTCGTCTACATCCTTGTTCTTCAGAATTTTGCTACACTTGGATTTTAATATTTAGTCATTCAGACAACGCACTACGCATGTGTCCCTCTTCATAGTTTTGGTCAATATTGGGAAATTTTCTTGAGTTTTTCTAGGTGATGGTATGATTTTATTGACCTCTACCCTTGTTTGAGTGTATGATACGTTATCTATGGCCATAATGTGGTTAATTATGTTTTGCTTGCTGTACGCATTACATCCTTAAGATTATAGGAATATAGTATACCGTTGGCTTTATAATTGACCCTACACATGAGAATGATTTGGCGCCGTCAGAGTACTACCCGTAGTACAGAGCTAGTTCGGAAGTTTAGTGCCTCAGCGATACTAGTTGAGACGAGAGCTGCACAAAACGTGTACATGTGCTGCACCTAACTTATGGTACATTTGTTGAACCACACTATAGGTAACGCTACTATGCTACTTTGGGACACTACACTTCTTGGGCTGGTAAGCACGCTGTTTGGAGTAGGACACCTGCTATCCTAGTTGTCAGAGATAGCAGACTAATCATGATTTACCATAGGGAGAGAGGCAGCTGTAGCACCTAGTCTTTCTCAGTGCAGTTGGCACATGCTGGTTCCTTGTTTTAATATTTCAGTTCGTCATGATTTTCATCTAATTCCTTTGCATAGCGCATGCACTTAGGTCTATTCTTTTCTTATGGTACACCTTTTTTGTGTGTTCATAAAGCAAGCAGTTATGACATATCATAGGCCTAGGTATATAGACGTCTACTCTATGGCTACTTAAGTAAATTTTGACCTCATCTGGTATATTCTGACCCACAAAAAAGATAACTACTGCTCGGCTTGGTTTCCACTCGTTCTGCCTCTTTATTTTTTACCTCATATTCGTCTTTCTCACCTCAGTCACTTTAAGAGGAGATTTAACTCCTCTCATTATCTCTTCATCTGATATACGTAAGTTGACAACTCTTATTACGCCTCTGCATTGTTTCCAGAACATTGGCACACTTGCAACTAGACTGTTGTTTTTTAGTTTTTCTTCCATCATGTTATTTGCCAAAAATGTGTTTGTCTCTTCCTTTTTCCTAAACAGAACCTCAACTTGGTTCCTTCCTATATGTTGTATGTCACTGATATGTATGTACTTTCTAAGCAGCGCCATACCAACGTAGCTATAATTTAGTCTACAATAATAATAAAAAGTGGTAAGTATAGTTTGGATGCACGGCTATTATAGCTTGGTGGATCCAAGCAGCTATTGTCAGGATAGGTTAGCCTGGGTGGCAAGTAGAAACTACTTGGCAGCTGAGGCAAATGTGACCAGTCACAAACTGAGTCCTGTGTATACTTGGGTACGTTGAACGACCAAACGGTTTCTGTTTGGCTAGCAGGCTAACCTAGCCTGACAGTAACTACTTTGGTCGACCAAGCTAAAGTAGCCGTATATCTAAGCTATACTGGCTACTTTTTATTTTCAGTAAATTATTTTCCTTGCCAGCATCAAGATATTTGATCCATACCCCAAAAGGTCCTTTGTTCTCTTCACCAAATGAATCTGAATTAGCATTGTTGGACATGTCGGGACTCCTTGTCTCCACTGTCATTTTTTAGTGATTTTCGACTTGCACTTCATTTCCTAACTTCATTTTGACTCGCTCTCTCTCTTTCTCTACTCTTTTGGTTATTATTGCTTGTTCAATTATGTTACTATGATTGTCCTTGTTGGTTTTCATTTCATCGTGAAAATTGATGAGAATATTCTCCCTTACTTGAGATTTTAACATTGTTGCTTTACACCTCCCGCGAGACTGGAGACGCCCTACTTGATGACTATGCAGGTACGGGCTGTGAGGTTAAACTTTTTTATCGTGTATTTCTGTCAGTTATTCAACCTATAGGCTGAAAATTCATTTCTCTACGATTATTTTCGCATTATGAACGCAGTCGTTATTAAAATAGGTTCTTTATTATGTTTCTGTAATTGAGACGAAATAAAACCGACTCTTTGACTTCCCTTTACCTTTTTCCAGAGGTATGGTTTACTTATAATGGATCTGATGAGTCCAGTAAGTCTGATAAAAAGTCCTAAGTAATACCTATCATGTAATAGAAAACCACCGCCCGTGTGTCTTTACCGCTTTCGCCTTTGGCTCGGGCTCTTTTGAGCTTTATCTCTCATTTGCAAGTATCATAATAAACATATGTTATATAACGAGTTAAATCCCGACAAACACAAGAATCACACAAAATTTGGGAGCTTACGCGTTGTGTGGATTATGCTTGTTTGAGCTTTCAAGTGCTTTTGAAAAAAGGTGTACGCAAAATTTTCTATTAATATTTGTTAATGAAAAAAAAGGGAGAAAAAATATACACACGATGCCACTGATGTTAAAGTGAATAAGAAAGTGAAGAGGAGAATAGGCGTGATCATTGTTTTAGATGTGAAAGTACAATTTAACCCTGTTTTAACATAATAGGTAATTTTCTTACATCTCGTTGTTACATAACTCGTCTTATCGATTTCATAAAGCAATATTTTCCAGTTCACTATGCACCCTAGCGAGTTTCGCTCTACTCTTTCTGGTAAACGCACCAATTTTTTGTTAGGTAAGCACCAACGGGCAACGCGATAAGCTAATCCTATGAGATTAAAAATATGTAACATTTAAATGATAACTAAAAACTTACTTTATCATGTTTTTCTTTGTATAAATGATTGATTTTAATGTATGAATTGATCATAGGGTTATTTGAGAAGTAAATGACATCGATTGTAGCATAGCGCTGCATATTTGATTTATAAACAATTTATTTTAATAATTTCTGAAAAATAAGCTTATTACACTATAAGTACAAATTTTTATTTGCAATAAAATGTGGTTTTAATTATATTTTAAAAATAATTAAAAAATAGAGACTGTATTTCAAGATTTTATTATAACAATATTTTTGCAAGATACTGCTTAAATTATGATTCGTAACTTAAACTTTATTTGTATTGATATTAAATAATGTAAATTGTTACTGTAGGATCGCTAAAAGTAAACGTGTATTTATAAAAAAAAATCAACTTTTTTTACATTTATAATGGTAAGAAAAACTGTTTATGCTTACAATTTGAAATAAATTTTCTTAACTTTACGCGTACATGTCTTCTCTATCTGCACCTGCTCCATCACCATCTTCTAAACTTGCAAAGTTTAAGAAGTGAGCAGGACGATGTACTTCGTGGTAAAATTCTTTTGGGTTCATGAGCTGAAGCTCGTATTTCATATTAGGATCATGTCTCACACCTTTAAATAGTTATGCAATTATTGGTTTATGTTTCAAACAAATCATGTTTACAGTTTTCTTTGTTGTTTTTTTCAATATATAACTATCATAATTTACTTACCCATAAAATTGTAATTCCAGGAGCCTTGATTTGGTACCATAAAGAATCCAAGAAATCGATCAGACAATAGCATTTGAACTTTCTCGTAGTGGCTTGGAAGATATCCTTTTGGATTATTTCCTTTATCTGTATTTTGTTTTCCCCACTCAAATCCACTGTAATAAATAGAATGAAAATTCTTAATTACATTAGGTATAAAATAAATATAAAAAAATTATCAAAATAAACCTAGGTGTAAGTTTGTAAGCAGTTAGAGAGCAAGAACCAGGAGTAAAACTGCACGTTATAACAACTGTTTTTTCTCCATCCCATGATATATTATCCGCCATAATTCTTGCATGAGTTGAGATGTCCTGCAAAATTATTGAATTTTGTAAAAACTTTTAGCCAATTTAGATCAAACCAAATTCTACAATCTGTCTGTTGAAGGAGACAAGTAAATGGATAAATAAACAAGTAAACAAATAATTAAAAAAGATACTTGAGGTGAGAGTTGTGGAAGTTCATTTGGCTGTGTATGAATCCATCCTAAGGGTTCCATTTCTTTAAGGTATTGATGAACCGGCAGCATATTCGGTAAATGAACTGTTTGATGAGTACCCCATTGAGGAGGCATCACGATACATCTGATTTCTTTGACTTGCGGATTATCTGGAGGACTGGCACCATATAAATATCCAGCAATCTAAAAATTAAAATGAATTAAAAAAAAAAGTTTGTTTACGAATTAAAGGCTTAAATATTTTAATTTTACCTGAGCACGTAAATCTGAGATGGTAACAAACTTTTTGAGAACATTCTTTGGTAAAATGTACGTGTAACCAGTCTCTTTAATATCATCTGATGATACGTAAATATGATTCGTTCTCAAATGCAAATTCGTAGCAGAAATTGCTCGAATACGCCATTCGGTCTTGGAACTAAATGACTGCGTCTCGTAGTTTGACATTGTAGCTGTTATGATTTCGTCGCCGTGTTTGTTAACTGTCCTGGTAGTTGTAGCAGTCAGCTGTGACTGCTCTTTTGTCTGCTTTTCGATTTCAGCGATCTGCTGTCGTTGAGCCGATGGGGCACTAATCTCCATACCAAGGATTATATCACGAATCTCAGACTGCGTGAGAGATGCCACATTTACGTTGTTTTTCTTGCCATAGTCAGCTAGAATGAGGTCTTTAAGCTGTACTTCAACTTTGACCCATTCTTCGTCAGTCAAAGAGGGCCAAATGTGATGTGGTTCTGTTATGGTTGTCTTGTCAGGTTTCAAGACAACTTTCGTTCTTTCAGTGTTGACGTGCAAGGCTCGAAGAATGAGGATCAGGCGCGAAAACGCTGTATAAGACGAGATCGTTTTGAGCCAGTCATCATAAAGATTAAACAATACCATTTGAGGCTCAGTGGCCTTTAAAATCAAGTCACCGAATTTTTCAACCTTCAGACAAGCCTGAAAGGGTAGCTGCAGCTCCGACCCTTTGATAACGATGTTTGGAAAATCAAGCAAGTGTACCTCGAGAGGATCTAGCATACCTTTTCTTGTCACGATAATTTGTTTTGGCTGTTCTTCCACGGGCAAGGATCGAATCAACGCGGCTACTTCTTCAGCAGTTTTCCACTTGGCTAATTGGCCCAAGCGTTTTTGACCAGCCCATACAGATGTATGAATAATTTTCAAAAATAACTGGCCAGTGCGAGGATTAAAGATGAAAATTGCACCATTAATGGGCTTTGTTGTTAAATTACCTTCAAAGGTCTTATGAATCGTGACACGATAAACGTTAGTATCATCGACGAACCAAATTATTTGATTGCAGAATAACTCTCCATAATTCTGTGATGACAGGTAAGGTTCGGTTGGTTCTGAAGAATAGAGTTGCAAGGCTTTTCTGATACGTTCTCGAAGTACGTAAAGCGCAGGATTTGCTTTCATAATCTTAGCCATGGCTTGCTGAATCAAAGGTTTACAGCCTGGGAACCAATTACCATAAGCGCTGTGAAGGTTGTATGCTAAATCGATAGCTATTAGCAGTCCAGTAGGGGACGGATAAATTGACATGTTATCGGTAGTGTAGTCCAAAAACTTGGCACGGGCATATCGCTCAATGTCGTGAGAATCGTAATCTCCCCATCGTAGCTGCACATCTATCCAGTATTTCTGGGTTGTTGTATTATCCATGACATCTTTTGAGTCAGCAAGAAGAGAAGGTCTTGACACGTTCCATTTATACGCAGAGAATAGAAGAATGTCAGCGCACGAGGAATTCATTTTGTAAGACTTCCGAGGATGGATAGTTTCCTTTTGTACGGTTTCTATTTCAAGAGCATCAAGTTCTTGATCAAACACTTGACAAAGATCCATAACAATCGATTCGTGAACCTTTTGCCATAAATGAGCACGAAAAATTTGAATTAAAGAAATCTTCAGTGTTGGAATTTTGCCATGCATAAAAATTCCGGTTAGATCCAGTTGTACCTATTTTATTAATAATATATTTAAATAATATATTAGAATATGAATCGCAGAAGAGTGAAGAAAAAAATGCTGATATAAATGTAATCAATAAATTGTTGAATCAAAATTAAATAACACACCTGGAAACCAACGTAAACATTGGCTCTGTTAATTGTTGGAGACCACCACAGTGTAAAGCGACGGTTTGGAATTTGATTTAAACCAGATCGCTGAGCATTTGTAAGTTTCTTGTACTTCATGGACTCTTCGAATCCTGAAGCTTTCTCCCTATAAAATAAGTATTATTTTGGTCTTTTGCGTCGTTTCGTAGGATCGCATCGAAATTTTTGAAAAACTTTTTTACCAAAATAAACCTTCCCAGGTTGGAAAATATGTTCCTTTAAATAATGTGTGTTCCAAAATACCCTCTACTCCACCAAGAGCTTGGATCATATCAGTTCTATAATTATTTAAGTTCCAAAGTTTACCATCGTGACGCTGGTGAGTCCACCAAAATGGATTTTGCTTAAGGACCTACATTGAAGTAAAAAAAAACCTTTTAATTAGTAAAAGTATGAAATTATTGTGTTGATTTTTTATTACAACTATTTTAAATATTTGTAAAGGCCTACGAAGGTATAAGATGAAAGGCATGCACATGCTTAACGGTAAAAGATTACCTAATAGCAACTTCCTAATTTAACGAGGGCTTTTAATTAGGGCGTCAAGGTAGTAAGGCGAGTAAATATTTCAATCCTAAATGGAAATTAGTGAATGATTCTTGGATGGAATCAAAAAATAAATCTATCGTCTTATAACGCTGAAAATATTTTTGTATTTAAACTATGATGCCTCGATACATGTATTAATATACATAATGTACATGATAAAAACATTTATTAAAAAATACTAATGCTCAGACCACTCTGCATGTTTATAATATTAGGATATTTAAGCTGTAAAAAAAGAATGAGCAGTAAGAGAGTTTTTAGAATTGACTGAAATATTTATGACTACTGTGATGGTTCAAAATTATCTAACTTTCAAATTTTTATCCAGTAAACCGCTCTGAGTGTGAATTTAAGCTTAGACTGAATGTAATATTTAATCATGCACTGTGTAGGCTGGTTGCATGTAGTGAGCTTCAAGGGAGCAAAACGGGGGACAGTAGCTGATTGGCTGTCACGACCCATAAGATTAACACAGAATTCCACTCATTGTTTGTTGCAAAGTACGCGTACAGATATATACGTCTAGTAGATTTTGCATAAAATGGTGGCGGTTCTGCTACTCACTCTCTTGAAACTCACTAGTTGCATGTACAGTGCTGCCTCCACTTCAAGGTAAATTCCTTGTTAAATCTTGTGAGGGAAAAAGTTGTGATGGTCACTGTGAACATTCAGCTTAAATTCATAAGAATACATGTCAATAGTCAGGATGACATTGTCGTTAATTTACAATTAGTCTGTAATAAAAAAAAAAAATTTAGAGGTTTTAACTAGCTTAAACAAGATAAGAAGATAGATATACGTTTCAATAAAAAATATGTAGCAAATACGCGATATTAAAAAGAAAAAAGATGTTTTAATTATCCTAACGGAAAACCTGTACAACCACTTTTTTTCTGATCGACCTAGAATTCAAGGAAAAAAAATTTTGACATTGACTGTAAGTCTCATAACACACTTTCATTCATTATATTTTTAACGTCGACTTTATAAACAAAGTTTTATATTTTACTTTCTGTATTCACCATCATTTAGCTCTAAACAGTTCTGAAAAAAAGTGAAGTGCTCAAAAAAACTTTAATTTCTTTATTAGATTATTTTTTAAAACGTCTAGCCTTCAAGTTATAGGTATGAAAAACTCAAGAAAAAAGCCTGGATTTTATTATGTTAAAGTATAAACTCTTTTTAGTATTTTTAGCGCCAAACTGTTAAATAATTTTTTTGGTTTATCATTTTTAACTTCTTCAATATAACGCTACTTTTAAAAAATAAAACTGATAAGTGTATAAAATAAGAAAATGAACAGCCTAAAAACAGCTTCTGTTTTTTTTGCTTTAGAGGTCAGCGCTTACAGTTTTTAGAACCTTTTAAAAGGTGTTTATGGTAATAAACTGTAAAAAAAAGTGTGGGTCACACGACTTCCACCATTTGACAAAAAAATGAGGTAGCTAGAATTTGAAAATCATGAGCCTATTTAGAATCAAAATAAAATGCAGCATTAGATTCTTAATTTAACTTGTAAAATTCTTGCAAAAGTAGTGTGAACCTTAAAAAACCTTAACGTGTTCTTTAAGGTTCAGGTATCCCCTTTGAAAAATAGTAATATTGTAAATTCTCTATTTTAAAAAGAGTAATACTCAAAAATTATTCTCTACAGAAGAAAAAATTTCGAAAACTACTATTCCTGTACTAAAATGTTTAGACTTTGCTTTTTGTTACAATGCAAGGTTTGAGAAGTACCTATAGTAGATTACGAAACTAGGCCGGAAAGTTGGAGTTTATGGCTGCGAAGTTATGACGTCATAAGTCGCACGCCATCGACTTAAAGTGCCCGGCCGAGTATCGTATAGTACTTTCTTCCTTCCCCAACTGAAAGTACGTTTTTAATTATTAAAACCTTTACGTACATCATACGCTGATATAAAAAGGTGTTATGGATATATGTGCAGCCAATGTGAGTTTAAGCTGACGAGTTGACAGCAGCGCTCTCAAAAGTGGCCACCAAACTGAGAGAGAAATTTGAATTGGCTACATAAAGCAAGACGTAAAATCCCAGATAACTCGAAAAAATTTCATACGTACTAACCTAATAAATTAATCCCAAGCTAGATAAACCAAAAATCCAACTAGCTAGTCAGCAGTATCTAGCGCTTGTGTTACTTTACTTATTGCATTATTTAATAAAACAACCAGTAAAAGCCCCAGATTATGTGGTGACTGGCGCTTGTGTCATTAAACTATTTAGAAAATTGACCAGTAATATCCCCGAGTTACGTGACAATTGAAGCATGCATAATTAATTATTAAATTTTATTAACAAATATAACTAAAAGTAAGCGCTCTAAGTTGTGTGGTAACTAGCAGTTGCATAATTAAATACTGAATTTTATCAACGATTACAATAACCAGTAAGCACACAGAATGGGTAGTGTTTGGCGCTTGTGTTATTTTATTAATTAACAAGGCCACTAGAAATAACCCTATGTTGTATGGTGGTTAGCGCTTGTGTTATTTTTTTATTTAATAAAGCGACTAGTAAGCGCTTGGAGTTGTGAGGTGATTTGCGATTATAATAATATTTCAAATCACAAAGTAACCAGCAAGCGCCCCAGGTTATGTAACAATTGGCCTTTGTGTTATTTTATTAATTAACAAAGTGACCAGTAAAAAACCCTAGTTGAGTGGTGATTGGCGCTTCTATTATCTTATAAGTAAACAAAACGACCAGCAGGCACCTCAAGTTGTGCGGTGATTGGCATTGTGTTATTACATTAATCACAAAGAACTGGTAAGTGCCTAGAGCTGTGTGATGATTGGCGCTTGGGTCATTTTATTAATTAACAAAGTGACCAGTGAGCGCCCTGAGTTGTGTCAATAGCCACTTGTATTATTTTATTAGATAATCAGAGACTAGTAAGCGCCCTAGGTTGTGTATTGGTTGGCGCTAGTGTTTTTTTATTATTTAATACAGCAACGTGTAAGCGCCCTGCGTTGTGCGGTGACTGGCGTTTGTGTTATGAGAGTAACTAACAAAGCAACTAGTAAAAGACCCGAGTTGTTCAGAGATTGGCGCTTGCGTAACTTCATTGATTAACAAAGCAACCACTAAGGGCTCCAGATAGTTTAGTGATTGGAGCTTGTGTTATTTTATCAATTAACGAAGTGACCAGTACGCGCCCCAGGTTGTATGATAATTGGTGCTTGTGTTCTTTCATTATTTAATAAAGCGTCCTGTAATCGTTCTGGGTTGTGCGGTGATTGGCACTTGTGTTATTTGATTAGATAATTAACAAAGTGTCTAGTAATTCTCCTGGGTTGGGCGGTAATTGACGCTTGAATTATTGCGATAATTAACAAAGCAACGGAAAAGCACCCTGAGTTATTTGGTGATCGGCGATAGTATTATTTTATAAATTAATGCAGCGACCAATAAGCGCCCTGAGTTGTGCGGTAATTACCACTTGCGACATTTTAATTGTTTTATTATTTAATAAGGCGACTACTGAGCGATCAAAGTTGTGTTGTCATTGAGGCTTGTATTACTTAATTAAGTAACCAAGTGACCCTCTGGGTTATGTAACGGTTGGCGCTTGCGTTATGATATTAATCAACAAAGCCACTAGAAAGCGCTTCGGGTTATGTTGTAGTTGGCACTTCTGTTTTCTTATTATTTGATGAAGCGGCCGTAAGCACCGCAGGTTGTGCAATGTTTGGCGCTTGTGTTATTAAATTAATTAGCAATGCTACTAGTAAGTACGCTGGGTTGTTTGGTAATTGGCACTTGTGTTACTTCATTGATTTACGAAGCGACCACTAAGCGCCCCGGATTTTGTGATGATTGGGGCTTCTGTTATTTTATAAATTAACATAGCGACTAGTAAGTGCCCCGGATTTTGTAATGATTATCGCTTGCAACATTTTATTTGTTTTATTATTTAATATGGTGACCAGTACGAGGTCAAAGTTGTGTGGTGATTGGCGCTTGTGTTACTTCATTAATTAAGATAGTAACTAGTGAGCATCTTGGCTTGTGAAGTAGTTGTTGTTGGCGCTATTTTGTCAATTAACAATCTGAGCAGTAAGCAAACCAGGTTGTGTGGTGATAAGCGATTGTCTTATTTTATAGATTGACATAGCGACCAGTGAGCGGCCCAGGTTGTACAGTGATTAGCGCGTGTTATTTTTTTTAATTTTAGTATTAAATAAAGCGACCAGTTAGTGCCCCGGGTTGTGTGGTGATTGGCGGTTGTGTTATTATATTGATCAACAAAGCAACTAGTAAGCAACAAAGGTTGTGTTGTAGTTGGCGCTTATGTTCTTTTATTATTTATAAAGCGACCTGTAAGCGACCTGGGTTGTGCGGTGATTGGCGCTTGTGTTGGGTAATTTATTCTATTATTTAATAAAGCAACGAGTGAACGTTCCAGGTTATGTGGTAATTGGCGCTTGTGTTATTTTATTAGTTGAGATAGCGACAAGTAAGCATCCCGGGTTGGTACGTGATTGGCGATTGCATAATCAATTAATAAAATTCAGTAATTATTACAATGACCAGTAAGGTTCCTGGGTTGTGTGGTGATCGGTGCTGTCGTTAATACATTAATGACTAAAGTATCTGGTAAGTCCCTCAGGGTGTATGATGATTTACAATTGTGTTGTTTTAATAATCAACAAAGCGACGTATAAACGTCCTGGGTTGTGCAGTGATTAGCGGTTGTATTATTTTATTTTCTCAATTATTAAATAAAGCGACCAGTTAGTGCCCTGGATAGTGTGGAGCTAACGGCTTGCCAAACTTATTTGATCTATTATTCAATAAGGCAACCAGTAAGCGATCCAATCCGTGTAGCGATTAGCACTTGTGTTACTTTATCAATTAACGAAGCAAATAGTAAGATCCTTAAGTTGTTCAGTGATTGGCGCTTGTTTTATTTTAGTGATTAACAAAGCGACCACTACGCGTCCCGGGTTGTTTGACGATTAGCGCATGTTCAAATTATCAATTAACAAAGTGACCAGTGAGTGCCCTGTGTTGCGTCATGATTGGTGCTTAGATTATTTTATTAAGTAACAAGTGACTAATGAGCACCCCGGGTTATGTAGTGGTTAGCACTCGTGTTATGTTATTATTGAATAAAGCAACATGTAAACGCCCCGTGTTGTGCGGTATTGGCACTTGTGTTGATTTATTAATTAACAAAGCTGTCAGTAAGTGCTCTAAGTTGTGTGGTGATTGGCAATTGTGTTATTATATTAATCAACAAAGCGATTAGTAAGCGCCATGGGTTTTGTTGTGGTTGGCACTTGTATTATTTTGTTAATCAATAAAGCGACCAGTAAGCGCTTTAGGTTATGCGGTTATTAGCCCGTGTAACTTTATTTGTTTTATTTTTAAATGAAGCTATCAGTTAGTGCCCCAGGTTATGTGGTAATTGGCACTCGTGTTATTTTGTTAATTAACAAATCGACCAGTAAGCGTCCCAGGTTGTTTAGTGATAAGCGCTTTTCCTTTCCATTTATTCAATTATTTAATAAATCTGTAAGAAAGCACTTCGGGTTGTGTGGTAATAGGCACTTGTGTTATTTTATTATTTAATAAAACGACCAGCAAGCGCCCCAGGTTTTGTAAGGATTAGCGCTTGGGTTATCTTATTAATTAACGAAATTACTAGTAAGGGGTCTGGTTATGTGTTGTTCAGCGATTGTATTATTTTATTAGTTAACGAAGCGATCAGTAAGCGCCTCGGGTTGTATAGTTATTGGCACTTGTATAATTTTATATACTTAACTATTTTATAAAGTGACGTGTAACAACTCTGAGTTATGTGATAATTGGCACTTGTGTTATTTAATTAATTAAGAAAGTGACCAATTAGTGCCCTAGGTTGTGTGGCGACTGGTGCTTGTGTTTTTTCATTTATTTTCTTGATTAATAAAGTGACCAGTGAGCGGCTCAGGTTGTGCGGTGATCGGCTCTCGTGTTGTTTTATCCATTTTTTTATTTAATAAAGCAACCTTGGAGCACCCTGGGTTGTGTAGTAATTGTTACTTGTGTTATTTTATTAAGTGACAAAATGACCGTTAAGTAACCTATGTAGTATAGTGATTAGCGCTTATATTTTGTTATTTATTAACAAATCGACGAGTAAGCGCCTTAGGTTGTTTAATAATTACCACTTGTGTTATTTTATTCGTCTCATATTTAATAAAGCGACTAGTAAGCATCCTAGGTTGTGTGGTCCCGGGTAGGGTTTTCGCTAGTTTCTCCATACCGGGCGCTTCCCCGGGTGGCGGATAGGGGCATCCTCTTAAAATATGAGGTGACGATGGGCAGCTGGGGTGGCTCTCTGTGGTTGTGGTCGAGGGCGTGGATCAGGAGGCGTGTGTGGCGTTGGTGTGTGTATCTGCGGCGATGTGGATGGGGGACTGGTGCCCCATGTCTCCATCGGTGTGGATGCATGGGCCGGCTCTGCTTGTGCTCCTTGTTCTTCGATTTTTGCTGCTTCCGTGGGTGGCACTCCATTGCTTGATGCGGGCCAACAAAAACTAGCACCCGTCATGTATAGAAGTAAGCGGCGGTTAAAACATTCTTCTCAGATACATGCACCACACACTCTCACTAAACAAACACAGGGACACTTACGGATTGTTCTATGTTGCGTGTGGCGGGTCCTTTTCCGGACTTGCTTTGGAGGCCTGGCGGCGGGTGAAGCCGGATAATGAGGCCCAGGTGAGTCTGGGTAACCACATCTGATATGGCTGTACGCCTCATAAACAAAAAAGACGTGGTGGGCCGACTAATCTAGGCTTACTACCACTGAGGAGGCTATATGGCGGCACCTAAGTGCCTTACGCCAGCCCATTTTGTTGGGTTCTCTGCGCGGTTGTGGGACTGTACACCTGCCGCTCGTCTCGTTGGGATGACCGTTGTGTACTAACATATACATACATTACACACGAACACCATTCTTACACTTGTTACTCAATGCCAGGGCAGTCCCCGCGGGTGGGACTGAGGGAGAGTGGCGACTCCCGGCCGGCCCGAGCAAGTAGCGGTTCTCTCTGGTAACAGAGAGGGCTGCTGCCCTGGTTTTAACCCTTTCTAAATACTTATTCCTAGAAAAAAAGGGTAGTGCTGGCCTTCGCGGGTTAGTACGCCATTAAAAAAGATGCCAAAATGAAAAACGTCGATGCAAAACTAGTACCCTAGGCGGTAACCTCTCTGAGGGAATCCGCCGGTAGTTCCGATCCAGTGAAAGCCCGGGTGACTGATGCAGGCCCCACGGATTCTGGGGGGGGCCGCAAAGACGTGTCTCATGGCCAACAGGGACTGCTAAACGTTCCATGGCCTTTTTTAACGGACAAAGGACGAAGGGGAAGCCTGTCGAGTATGGGCACTAGCGACACCGAGGACAGCAACGTGTCAGTATTCAGTAACCAGACAAGGGATGAGCTTGCCTCTTTTGAAAAAGATNGGGCACAAAGACGTGTCTCATGGCCATCAGGGACTGCTTAATGTTCCATGGCCCTTTCTAACGGACAAAGGACGACGAGGAAGTCTGTCGAGCATAGGCACCAACGACACCGAGGACAGCAACGTGTCAGTATTTAGCTACCAGACCCAGGAGAAGCTTGCCTCTTTAGAAGAAAGTGGTGCAAAGCTCAAAGTAAAGCGACAGCAAGTGGCTGATAAAGTCGAATCAGCAACGAAAGACATTACAGAGACGCTACAATTAATGAACGATAAGTACGAGAACACAGCGAATACTGTTTAGATTGGGCTCAAAGCGGCGCTTAAGCATCTTCAAGAGGCGAAGGTGCTAAGAAAAGGATTTCTTCGTGAAGAAGAAGTGTGTTCAAACACTTGGAAGTTGTCGTTCGAATCCCTGCAGTGGAGGGAACAAAGGCGAGATAATTTCTAACGGCATGTACAGAAAAGAACCCTGAACACTGCCCTAAAGGAAATAGAACGAAGTAAAAGAAACAGGAGCCCATCGGACAGTCCTGAGAAATGCCAGCAAACCATGCCTCCAAAGAAAAAGAAAACAGGCAGTGGCAAACAAGAAGAAATTCTCCTGAATGAAAAAACAAGCCAGAAGAAAAAAGTGGATGCGACAACAACAGTAGTAGTGAAGTAATGCTAACGCGGTTCCAGGGTGAATCAAAAGCCACGCGGCATGGGGGGGGGGGGTTTATTGGGTACATGGGTNAAAAAAAAAAAAAAAAAAAAAAAAAAAAAAAAAAAAAAAAAAAAAAAAAAAAACATTACTTTACACATCAACACAGTGACTAGTAAGCACTCTGGGTTTGTATGGTGATTGACGCTTGTGTTAATATATTAAATTGCAAAGTGACTTGTAAGCGTTTTAAGTAAGGTCGTGGTTGGCGCTTGTGTTCTTGTATTATTTATCAAGGCGACCTGGAAAAGCCCCAGGTTGTGCAGTGATTGGCACTTACGTTATTATATTAACTAACAAAGCGAACAGTAAGTGCTTCAAGTTGTTTAATGACTGGAACTTGTGTTATTTTATTAATTGATACAGTGACCTGTAAGCGCCTTGAGTTGTACGGTGATTGGCACTTGCGTTATTTTAATTTATTTAATATCAAATAAAGCGACCAGTAAGCGACCTAAGTTTTGTGGTGATTGGCGATTTTGTTCTCAAATTATTTAACAAAGTGACAAGTAAGCGCTTACTGGTCGCTTTGTTTATCAAAAAACAACACAAGCGCCAATCAAAACACAACACGGGGCTCTTATTTGTCACTTTATTTAGTTGTAAAATAGATAAAATAACGCAAGTGCTAATTACTACACAACCTGGGGCGCTTACTGGTCACTTTTTTAAGTAATAAAATATTACAAGCACCAATTACTACACAACCTAGGGCGCAAACCGCTTACTTTATAGCTAGTAAAAAATACAAGCGCTAATTACCACACAACCCGAGGAACTTACTGGTCATTTAAGTAATTAATATTTCTTAATCACCAGTTTCTTCACAATCTGGAGCACTTACTGGTCTTAGTAACAATTAATTAAATTTTATATACAATAACACAAGTCTCAACATCCGCACATAGGGTGCTCACTGGTCGTTTCTTAATTGATAAAATAACACAAAAGCTAATCACCACACTACTAAGGGTGCTAATTGGTCACATTATTTATCATGCAAAAACAATAAATAATTAATTAATCGTTAAAAAAAACAACTACTACTTAGCGGTAAGTGCCTTGTCTGATCTGGTGGTGAGCACCTGCATTATTACTTAATTAATTTTCTAATTCTTAAAATATTTAGTAAGCACCCTGGGTTGTGTGGTAATTGGCGATTGTGTTATTTTAATAGTTAACAAAGTGATAAGTAGGTTTCCTGAGTTTAGTAGTTATTGGCGCTTGCGTTATTTTGTTTATCATATTATTCAATAAAGCGACTAGTAAGCGCTTCGAGTATTGTGGTGATTGGCCCTTATGTCATTATAATTATTAACAAAGCAACTAGTAAGTGCCCTGGATTGTTCAGTGATTGGTGCTTGTGTTATTTTATTAATTATCAAAGCGACCAGTAAGCGTCCTAGGTTGTGTCATAATCGGCGCTTGTGTTATTCTATTACGTAACAAGTGGCTAGTAAGCGCTTTAAGTTGTGTGGTGGTTGGCGATTGTGTCTTTATATTATTAAATAAAGCGATCTATAAGCGCCCTGGATTATTCGGTACTTGGCACTTGTGTTACTTTATTGATTAATGCAGCGACCAGTAAGCGCCTTAGGTTGTATGGTGATTTCTGTTTGTGTTGTTTTACAAATTAACAAAGTGTCCAGTAAGCGCCATGGGTTAGCCGGTGACAAGCTCCTGCTTTATTGTAATAATTAACAGAGCGATTAATAAGCGCTCCATGTTGTTTATTGATAGGCTACTATATTACTTTATAAATAAATACAGCGACCAGTAAGCACCTTGAGTTGTACGGTTATTACCGCTGGCAAGATTTCGTTTGTTTCATTATTTAATAAGGCGACCAGTAAGCGATTAAAGTTGTGTGGTGATTGACGTGTGTGTTACTTCATTAGTCAACATAGCGACTAGTAAGCACTCTAGATTGTGCGGTGATTGGCGCTTGAGTTACTATATTAATTAACAAAGTTACAAATTAGTGCCCTAGTTTGTTTGGTAATTAGCGCTTGTTACTTTATTGATTAAGAAATAGATCACTAAGCACCACGGGTTGTTTAGAAATTGGCGCTTGTGTTGTTTTATTGATGAATACACCAACCAGTACGTGCCTCTGGTTGTACGGTGATTGGCGCTTGTCTTATTTTACTTGTTTTATTAATAAATAAAGCGACTAGTTAGTGCCCCTGGTTGTGTGGTACTAAGCGCTTGTGTTATTTTATGAATTGACATAGCAACCAGTGAGCACCCCAAGTGATGAGATAATTAGTTTTTGGGTTACTTTGTTTATTTTATCATTAAATCAAGCGACCAGTTAGTACTTCGGGTTGTATTTTGTTAATTAACAAATGGACCAGGAAGTAACCCAGGTTGTGTGGTGATTGGCGCTTGAGATTTTCCATTTATTTTATTATCAATTAAAGCAACCAGTAATCGCCTTGAGTTGTGTGGTGATTGGCACTTATGTTATCTTGTTAATTTTGTCATTTAATAAAACGACTAGTAAGTACCCCATGTTAGTCGGTGATTAGCGCTAGTTTCATGGTAGTAATTAACAAAGCGACCACAATGCGCTCTGGGTTGTTTAGTGATTGGTGATTGTATTATTCTAAAAATTAATACAGCGACTATTGAGCGCCCTGGATTACGCAGTGATTAGCAATTGTGTTAGTTTTAATTTTATTATAGAATAAAGTGATCCGAAAGCGCATAGGGTTGTGTGGTAATTAGCACTTGTGTTATTTTATCAATTAACAAAATGACCGTTAAATTATCTACGTTATGCAGCGATGGGCGCTTGTGTTATGTTATTTATTAATAAAGTGACCAGTAAGTGCTCTAGGCTGTGTGGCGATTGGCACTTGTATTATTTTATTAATTCACAAAGTGACCAGTAAACGCCACGGGTTGTGTGATGATTGGTGCTCGCGTAATATTTTTTATTTTATTATTAAATAAAGCGACTAGTTAACTTCCCGAGCTGTGTGGTTATTGGCGCTTTCGTTATTTTATCAATTAACAAAGTGACCAGTAAGCATTTCGGGTTTTGCGGTGATTGGAGCTTGTATTATTTTATTAATTAATAAAGTGACCAGTAAGTGCCCTGGGTTGTGCGGTGGTTGCTTGCGTTATCTAATATATTGTATCAATATCACGTTTAAGAGCGCTGGTTTACAGCTTATTGCTTGGTATGCTTGTATTATGTGCTGCCATGCATGTGCGTGTTGACGCCTGTCGACCCTGCGACTTTCAGATCTGGGGCGGGCTCTAAAAAGCACATGCACAAGTTAACAAAATGAAAAATGAAGTTACAGGAATAGACAAAATCACATACAAAAAAATAAAATAAAACCATCTTGATTATATCAAACAAGTTATTATTTTATTTTTGATTTCGTATGCATATTGATTAATTATTTAATAAGTTGACACAAAGAGAGCAGAGCAAAACTATTGTAAAAATGCTGACCCGCACTGGTACTTGCAAGATAACAGAAATTGACGGAGGATCGCCGTTGTATTTTTTTTGTTCCTTTTATTGGTTTTGTCACTGTACGATATCCTTAACTCTCTTGTAATTTGTATACACACAACTCTACAACATACACTGCTGCGACACTAAGATTAGGTTGGTCTTGGCTCGAAACGAAAAATGTCATTTCTCGACTGTAAACAAAAGAGACTCCTTCTTGCCAAGCAGACCGACTAGGAGGTACGCACCTTCTGCTAGGGGAGGGAGAAAAACTAGTTTTTTTACACCTTGTTACGTAGCCTTGTCCAAGTTATAGCATACCATAATTTTTTTTTTATATTGTTAAAAATATTGTTATTGAAGACTTCATCTGTTTTATTGCCACAATTTTTTATAACTTTAAATGTTGTTACAGTTAAAAAAAATTAAGTAAATATTACATTATTATGTTTTGACTTCACCTTAAAGTTTTGATTTTTAAGCGTTTCCTCTTGCGTGATATCCCTGATATGCCTAGCCATGATACTTAAAACCATAAAAAGTATCTGTAGGTGTTATATTTAGGGTCAGGAGATTAAACGTTCTTATAAAGGGGTAAATATACGATTAATTGTATTCTTTTGTTCAATAGTGTTAGTGAAAAAAAAGTTATTAGGACCACCAAATTTTTATTGCTGCTTTTATGTTGTACTTTTTTCAAAAATGGTATCGTTAACTTTGGACCGTATGCTTCATTCATAACTAATTTAGCAATTATAATTATAATCCTTTAAAATATATAACAATTTTCTCCAAAAACCTCATCCGAAGCGATATTTTGAAAAGAATTATTTTATTTAATTCTAATTTGTCAAATATACTATTTGAATTTTTGCATCTAAATAATGTCTATGTATCTTACTAATATATAAAGCAAAGTCGCTAAAACCGTTGTAATCGCTAACCGCGAAAACTACTGAACCAATTTTGCTGAAAATTTGCACACTGGTTCATGATACTTCTTAGATGGTTTTAGTATAGTTTTAATCTTAAAAAATTTAATAACAATAGCAATAAATGAGCTCAAAGTTTTGCAAAAATACGCCAGCTTTTTACTTTAGTTCAGTAAAATCCGCTAGGTGGCGTCGACATAACATCAAGGCTACCTGCAACAAAATTAAATAAGTGTGGTTATAATACGCCGGAGCGTCTCTGTTACTGATGCAGTCACGCTGCAACAGTTTAACAAGCTGCATAGACAATGAAGATTATAGTCCTGCAGCTGGATATCCTGGTTACGGACGACACTTTTCTTTAAGGGGAAAGGGACCTACGTTTTCATTCACCCTGAATCTCGATGAGTGCAATAAAAAAAAAAGAGTTCAGAGTTCAAACTTCAGAGTTGTGTGGCAGTCCCACCATCCCGCCTGGTGCAGTCAGAGAATTTTTGGCTACAAATGTAAGCCAGGGAAAACAGCTCTGAGTGGCATGGTCAGCCACAACGGCTACCTTCTTAGTCGTCGCGTCCCCAACGCGCTTACCCACATTTTCCCGTTTAACGCTGAGTGGTTGGTTATCCGGGGAACGACCCGAAGACGAGATATCCTTGAACAGCAGCATACCTCCATCCATCAGTCTCCGTACGTAGAGACTCCCAGGGTAAGAATCAAGCTACCCGTAGCCAGCTCTTCATCATCAGGAATAATAAAAAGAATAGCCTGGATGTTTCACCACTGGCGCTTTTTAGAGCCATTATAATTATTTACGTTCCCTACTTAACCATCAATTTCATCGGTTCTTTTTAGGGGCCACCTAAGTGAAAACTACCTTGCCAACAAATACATTTTTACTACCATTTCTGGAAGCGATTCGTCGACTGAAATAAAGACAGGCACTATCAAACTAAGTCAGCCATTCACAGGCAGACGTCACCTGCGGAGTTGTTCTTCGCAAGGCTGGAAAACCCGGTGACCGACGACCGAGGTTTAAGCTGGGCAAACCTAAAACAGCTATGAAGGAAAAAAAACTTAAGCCAACGGGACAGCCTCTACTGGACAAGTATCACTAACCAATCTCCCCATCTAAGATCACCAAAACAACTGAATCTGCAAATAAAAAAGGTGCTTTAGACACCAACGTCTTCGACGTTATACCGGAAGACGTTAGGAAAGAGCACTACAACTAGCCCCAAAGCTTAGGACTTTGTAATTTTTCTCCCGATCAGTCTGGGTCTTCAACAGCAGGCCAGAGAAGATCACCCTAAGGTATCCAGGTAGTCACAATTGCTGTTAACTGCAGTCAAGAAAGAGTTGACTTAAGAAGCTCACCGGTCTTTTTTAGGGCTATCAGACGTCGAACTACCTTGCCAACAAATACATTAGAACTTTACAAAGTTGACAGAAAACAGCCTTTAGGGGTCACAAAAATTTCAAGCATGCCAAAAGTCGCAAGAGGGTGGATTGGAAGAAAAACTTCAAATGTATCTAATAAATACAATTTTACTTACGCGTCAAGAAACTGACGCATAAAATTTATCGAGATTGGAACAGGAGCGTCAAAATCGACAAATAAAGAATCCATTACGTGAGAGATCAGCTTTTCATTGTACCCTCACAGCAATCTCTAAAACCTTTAAAGATCCTACTTCAGATTTTTAAATAAGTAGAAAATGTATTTGTGTTTTTGTGGCAATAAAAAATGTAGGGTTTAAGGTCCAGNAATTTTTTGGGAGTTTAAAATCTTGACAGCTTTAAAAAATAGCCCTTTTCGTGAATTACACGGGAGAAACTGTAAATCAACGTCTCCTTATGGCCACCGATTATTTTATGGCATAAATAATGCACGGTACTTTCCAGCATAATTATTTTTTTGAATTTTTACACCTTATTATTTGACCAAATAAACTATATGGGTTCCAAAAAAGTGTGTTTTTAATAAGAAGATTTTTGTTCTGAGATGTGTCAGGAATATGAGTAAAATGTCCAACTGAAAACGTTTTATATTACATGTCAACACACTACGGTGTTTTATTTAGTAAGTCTCGGGCGAAGCCGAGACGGGGGGCTGCTAGTTAGAACATAAGAGAACAATGGATTGAAATGTTAGATGTCATTTAAATGCTAATACTAAGAAAATTTGTTTTCAGTACAAAAAAAAAGGTAGAGAAAAATTGAATGTATTCTGCACTTTAACGCTTATTTACCGCAGATATCGGAATTATTTAAAACTCTGAAAGAATTTACAATAAGTATCGCATAAATTGGGTCGCTTAATTCCCACCACATCTAAAGGATTCCTGTTGGGATCTCAGAACGTTTCGTGCTTTTCGTGATGCATACATATAGCTGAGTGAGGAAAAATTAACACAGGTCTTATGGGGACAGATCTGTTTTAATTTTTTTCACGCCTACAAGATTTATAAGTTTTTACTGTATTACAATTGTTGTAGGCATAAAAAAAATAAAAATAGATCTGTTCATATACGGCCTGTGTTAATTTTCCCCCACCCAGTTATATATATCACGTAAATGACGTGACGTTTTGGGATCTCTACAGAAATCGTTTGGATATGGTGGGGATCGTAGGTAGACCCCATAGAGCGACTCTACATAACGCAACACTCATTATGAACTCTTTTTTTTTACCTACAACTTTTTATCTATAAATGATATAATAAATGCATCAATGAAATAGAAATTACTTATTTAATAAAACAGTGCCGCCTTTTTATTTCTGAATTCAGTTTTTTAGTTTAATTACTTAGGTAATCACGGAAAAGTTGGTTGTAATTAAAATTGCTAATGCTAAGAATGGCATTATTGCAAAAAGTTGTTTTTTTAAATATTGTTTGTTTTATAAAGAGTTCACAGTTATGGTACGACTGAAGATGAATGAAATTGAAACAAAAGTATATTATCAAAAAAATTTTTGGAATTCTAAGGCACATTTAAAAAATTAAACGAAGTAATATTTATTAGACAGGAGTTTTCAGACAATCATTTGTAAGTTGAATTAGAAAAAATCCAAAAATCTGTAACCTTTTAAACGAACAACCTCAATAACTCTTATTTTTTCTAAACACTTTATTAAAAACTTGAAGATTGAAAACGAAAAAACTAAAAAAATAAAAACGGGCATTGCTGAGCTAGGAATCTGACTATTTAGTTTGAGTCATAGTTTACTTAAAACATATATTAATTAATTGTTTTGTAAGGCGTGTTTGTGACTTTTAAGAGTGAGATTTTTAAAATGCCAAACATGTTTATTATATTTTTTATCGTTAGATTAGTATGTGTTTCTTCTTATATCTTTGATGATTTGATTTTTTTTTATCACATAAGATAAATAAGCGTGTTGTCACTTCTAAAAAATGAAGAGTGCAATCTATTCCAGCTGTAAGCACTGTAGATTACTTGCCCTTCGCACGAGAAGTAATCATTTTGTTTCATTAAAAAATTTTGTAAAAGAAATATTAGGTAAAAATAGTTTTTGGAGATAAACTTTAAGATTGGGTTTTATTTTCACAATTTCTTTTGAGTTCAAGCAGAGAGTGCAAATGGGCTGTGGGGGGCTTGTCAAGATAAAAAAATTTCTATGTAAAATTGACATAATTTAACAAATATGGACAGTGGACCTTCTGGGGGGTGCCGGAAAATTAAATAAGGAGAAGGAGAGGGAAAAACAAATGACGATAGTCTAAGAAGTGCAAAACCTTAAAGAATTTATTAGTAAATTGAGGGCTGGTTACAAGAAGAACTATTAAAAATATGCCCTTTTAACAATATGTATCCATGCTTTAAGAAAGTGACTCGTGCAAACTTTACGTGTGTTTATCATTATATTATCAGTCTAAAGTATTAACGGTACTTTTAAAACCACATTGTCAAAAAGGCTACTTTTAAAATGATTTAGCAAGAAGTTTACTTTTGAAACTATTCAAAAAGAATGTTATTTTTTAAACTATTGGGGAAAAAGGTTAGTTTTTACATTTAACAGCAAGAAGGTTACTTTTCAAAAATATTTTTTTTCCTTCACATTTTTAGTTGGTTACACTGATTACACTCTTGAATACTACACGGTCAACTTGTTTACAGTCAATAACCTATCACAAATAAAATTTGTTTAAAGTCAAGTTTATTTACGTAGTGGATTTTCAAATTTAGAACTAAGACAAATGGAAATTTCTAGGTTTTTTTAATTTTAAACTCATAAACATTATGAATGATAGAAAATTGTTTACATCACGAGTTCTAAAGCTTCTTATCTTGTTTATGCTTACGTTATTTTTATGAAATAAAATGTATAAAAGTACACGAAGAGCAGACTGTAAGACAACAAATCTGTATGGTTTCTTAATAAGCTTTTACCATGGATGTCAATTATACTTTGCACGTAAATGCATTAACATACAACAATCTGTTCACATCGAATGATAAACAAAGTATGCTCTATATGGTTAGTGGACAACATTGGAACCAACATTATCTTTTAATCTTTGTTACTGCTGAGTATAAGCTTAAGTTACAGAGGGCCAAGTGCAGTGTGGCAGATGCGAGAGCTTCTCCTAATTGGCTCTGCCATATTCAGGACCAACACGCACACAATCCTAATCAACCAATCACTGGCTCGGAATTTCCCGTCTGTGAGCTTCATATGATTGAGTGACATGCATCGATATGATGTAAGTAGTGTGGATAATGTACATAGATATATAGTTTCTAAAGAAAATCCTGAACATTGCGGCTTATCTGCCACACTGTACTTGATCCTCTGTAGCTAACGTGCAGCACGCACGCTAGTATGTGTATTTGTAAAATTTATGTTCCAAATAAAGAACTCTTAAAAACTAAAAAAAACTATAAGACAACTACACGACTTGAGCATAATCAGTGATTGATTGTTATTGATAGTTTTGCCACCTGACTCCGTAAAATTTAAGCTTTACAATGTAAACCTTTGTTCGTCTCGTGTATCCACATTTTTATTTCTTCACTTGCTCGTGCACATTACTGTAGTGCTAAGATTTGTGTGTGTGTGTTTTTTTTTAATAAAAACAGTGTCACTAGGGAATGTTAGTTTTTAATTTATTTAGTATGCTGTCAATTCATTTTCAATTATTTTAGAAAAAGTTAAAGATTCATCACATTACATTTTTATCCAAAAACCTTCAATCTATTTTATGAAATAAAAGAACAAATATAACCTTGACAGAAGTAATGCTGTTGCATCATATATGTCGAGATGAATTTTTTTCATAAACCCATATGGTTATTACCTATTTATATGGCTTTTCGGTTACTTTTATTTATAAAAAAAATTTATAGACTAAAGTTCAAGCTAGGAAAACACTTCTTAGTATTATGAAATAATTATTTAAAAAGGAAGCTAACAGGTAAAATAAAACAGGCTGGTTTTTAAAATTAGATACATATATAATAATAAGTTTATGAGTAAACTTATTGATCAAATTCGTACATAAATTTAATATTATAAATCTAAATTGAAGGTTAAAGAACTAAAAGGTTCAAGGGAGTCTGTCACTTCGTGGTTTAATAAGGCTCTTTAATGTGACTTTAAAAATAAGCCACTTTAATAGTGATACTTCCATGGTTTTTGATATTCTATCAGTAAGAACAAATTAAGTTTCTATACGTACCAGTAATATATCATACAAATATATAAAAAAATTAAAATTTTATGTACAGCTTTACAATAATATAAACAAAAAAGATTTTAGTGCCTCAGAAACTATATACTTACAATTAAATTATTCAATAATTTATGATTATAATATTATGGAGTGGTAAATATAATAACTACTTAATAATCGTTTGTATGAAGTCAACCTACTTGCTTCAACGGCGGCATAAACAACAGCTGAAAAGCAAGTTTATCTATGAAGTGTGTTCAAAAAGTATCGCAAATTTTGTAATTTTCGAAAAGTATGAATCTGTTCATAAATATCTATGTTCTCTCCTTTAAAAGAATCGCTCTTGAATATGATGTACATACGCCAAACTTTTTGTTCAACCCTCGAAGTACTTGAAAAAAAAATCATTTTTTGTGATCTTGTGCAGCTCTTTCTTTAATGCCGTTTTTATTTCTTTGATCATGGCATAGCCTCGTCCTTTAATAAGCCTATTTAGCTTTGGGAACAGAAAATAGTAAAAATGGGCCTCGTCGCAAAAATGCGGTAGCTAAGGCAGAATTACTGTGTTATTTTTTACCAAAAGTTCGCGCATGAGCAACAATTTGTGAGCAGGGGTATTATCATGTTCGTGTTCTTCCACTTATCTGGGAGTTTCTAATGGATTGCTTCGCGCACATTTTACGTAACTTGCATGTAATATTCTTCATTTACCGTCCTACTCGTTGGAAAAAATTCATGATGCACCACCCCCTGCCATCAAAGAAAACTGTGATAAAAGCTTAACTTTCGATCGAACTTTCGATGTGAGTAAGTTCAATAATTATCAAGATTGATTATTTTTTAAGTTTCGTTGGCTTTTGACAGCTGTTTGACTATTGAAAGGAAAATATTAAAGAATCTTTATTACATTTTGTGGGAAAAACAAACGAAATAAAATGCACGAACAAATTACTGCCGTCCAACGGAAAAAAGGTATAAGTGACATTTTTATCGAAAATAAGTTATTTATACCAACCGATTCGTCAGACAATTCTGCGTTTAGTAGTAAATCTACAATTTAAATATCTTATAACGTGATTTAGTACTAATTTAACGAAAATTGGAAAAATTGCTAATGATTTTCGTCAGCGATCAAAAAAAAGGGTAAGTGATACAAAAAATGATGACAAAATGTGGAAATCGCATCAGACAGACATCGTAAGTGCACTTACCTTTTTTCTACGTTGTAAAGTCGATGAGCACCACCTTGGATTCCAGAGTAGAAAAAGGGTAAGCCTCATAAAATGAGCTATATTTTTGCACTTACCCTTTTTTACGAGGAAATTGCGCCGAGTTAGAAGGGTAAGTACAGATTTTCATAGTTCCTATCGAAAAATCGTTTTTCTTTTGTGGAAAATAAAATGATTTCAGATTTATATAAAAAACAGTTTTTCAGCGGTCCAATACTCAAATGATCATTGATTTTTGAAGACACTTAGTTTTCCTTGATTTTCTCAGTTTGTCTCTCATGTCTCTCATGTCACTTATACCATTTTCCGTTGGACGGCAGATTAGTAATGGTAACTATGTCATATGGTGAAGCTATCTTGAAGAAAAGCAAAGTTTGTTAAAGGTACAAAATGTTTTCCGAAAAGTAATCCAAATAATAGACGGAAATATAAGATAGGTAGTCGCGAAAATCGTGTCAAAATTGTTTATTTCGCTCAAAAACAGCATCATGTTCACATCGTTCAAGATGTGTTGGACTGGAATTCAGCAAGGTAGAAAGTATGTTTAGTTAAGAATGTTCTGTATTTGTATTTTGGCGCTAACAGGGCTGCCCTCAACAATGGGGCTGAGAGACAATGTCCTGGACATTAGTTTTGAGCGTAGTTGGCATTTTTTTCTCTATGATTGTCTAATTTAGTTACTGTCTCCCCATTTTGTTTTTCGGTTGCTCGGCACCCTCAGTATCGTAGTGGAGCGACGCGGCACGCTCGCTCTTTTTTTTAGCGAGATATCGGCCCAGATTTATTTTTCTCAGGTGAGAGCAATTTTGATTTTTATCTAGTTTTGATTTTCGCTAAGCTCCTGGCCAACTCTCAGCAGGTCACAACTCGAGCACCTCACCTTGCTCACTCAGCAAGAACGTCTACAAACTCGTAAGGGTATTTCGTTTTTTTTTTTTCTTATCTCGCGATAGGGCTTTCACACAACTTTGATAAGCAATTTAAGACGTTAGCGTTTATAATTTTGTATATGATGTGTAAATAGCTTTATATTCTAATTTAAATATCAACATACAAGTGCTCCATCTCTATGCTCGAGCCTCAATCAATAGATCGACCGAGATGTCATTAAATAAATAAAAATTGTCTTAAATGAAGTTAAAGCAGTTTGCTCTACTATGTGAAAAGGTCATAAAAAAATTAATTTTTAAATTAAATTGAATAGGCTTAATTTAGCTTAGATTATTTTTCATTAATACGTCATATCATTGCACAATAAATTTAATTACATCACGTATGTTGTAAAATACAAATTTATGATGGAAGAGCTACACGTGTTAATTAAATTAATGATTTTTTGTGTCAACTGATCCTACAGGACTTTTTCTTCTATACGTTTGGTGTGCAATATCTAATTAATTTTCTCATGGTACTATAGTTATAAACTATGTTTTGTTAATAGTAAGAATGTTGCGATTACGAGCAAATGATAGTTTTCGCACCTGGTGACGCATGTCTCCAGGGCAACCTTTAGGCTTGCGGGACTTGCGAAGCAGGGCCCGAGGGACTCTTATTGTTTGCCCTGGTTGGATGTGTGCCAGGTGCAAACTTTATTTTTCCTACTGCGGGCGCTGTAAACGTCTAAATGTTTTTAAAAAATGTCCAAAAAAGGAAAAATACTCTTACAAAACCTAAACAAAGAAATAGGAGGGTTCTTCGAAAGTTTTTCTAAACATTCAAAAATGCGGGTAAAGCAACAAATTCCTACAGCTCTTTTTAACAATTTTATGAAACGACCTATCTTTATGTAATTAATTGTCATAAAACTGAAACACTCTTACAAACCTTAAAAAAAGAAATAGGAGGGTTCTTCGCAAGTTTTTCTAAACATTCACAGATGCGGGTAAAGCAACAAATTCCTACAGCTCTTTTTAACAATTTTATGAAACGACCTATCTTTATGTAATTAATTGTCATAAAACTGAAACATTAAAATTTTTTTTAGGAAACATGACCGTCAGGCTTGTAAAATACATCGTTTCCCAACTATTTATGAATGCGCAAAGATCTAATAACAAATTTTTACAGTTCCTTTTAAGAGTGTTATAACGCTTAGAAAATAGATGTCGTTCATTGTACTTAATATCTACTTTTGGTACTTGCGTAAGAAAAAGGTCATCGTAATTTAAAATTTGTTACAACTAGCATGCAGGAAATAAAAATTAGATAAACGTATCAATGTCGACTTGGACTTGAAACTCCTTTTACAGTAGTGAAATAGCATGTATTTCAATAACTGGTAAAGCTTAAGAATATTTATTTAACATAATTTATATGATACTTTTCAGACTCAACAAAAATAATCGGCAGTTTGTCGATCATGAGAACAAATCGCATCAAAAATAATGAAAAATTTATAGACCATGAAAATAGTGTTTAAACGAGTTAATTAAAAAAAAATTGCATAAGGCACAAACCTCTACGACACATTAAACGATCATGATTCTTTTCTGTGGTTGTTTAGGTCGTAGTTATCATTATTTTAGAGTAGTGTACCTGTTTCAAGGGTCTTACGTATTCTACATCTGCATCTCTACTATCCTTGGCGCCCTTTTTCTAATAACCTTTCTTTTTTTCAAAGTTTACAAGTCTTTAATGCAGGCTCCTTGCACAATGCCCCTTAGATGACTCAGTCATCATCAATTCTACTAGCTTCGCGCATCTAGAAAGGAGAACCCTGTAAATAAATTCTAAAAACGCCTAAAAATGTGTAATTGTTAGCAACGTTTGAAAAGTTTATTGAAAAAAATTGCCAGATTTTATCTGATGTTTCAAAACTTTAATTTTCTCAGCTTCGAAAAATTTTTTAATCATGAGACGTATCTAGATCGTTTGCCACGTTTTTTCCAAGTTAGAAAAAATATGTGAAAATACTAAAAACGCAATATTATTACAAGCGAATAAATAATTGTTCTTCAAATATCGCCACTACAGATTCCGTATATCACATGTTTTCGATATACTACTATAACCCTACACGATACACACTCTATGTGCAGTTAATGGCGCCAAAATTTGAATATATAATTAAAAAAGGATAGTTTACATATCATAAGACTATAAATATTTTTAATACTACTTTTCATGATTTGAGATCCACTAGAGGTATGAATTTACTTTTGAAAAAAATAGCTTTTTTGTTTTTAAATACTCAACAGTACGACTTAAAAAAAACCTGCTTTTTCAGAAGATCAGTAATATGTTCACAGACTAATGTCCAGGATATTGTCTCTTGGCCCCATTGTCGAGGGCAGCCCTGCTAACGCCAAATACAAGTACAAAACATTCTTAACATAACATACTTCCTACCTTTCTAAATCCCAGCAACTACGAAAAATGTCTTTGAGCAAAAATTTTTTTAAAATATCAGGGAAAAAAACTAAGTAAAGTATTAACTCATTAGAAAAACTTGTCGACTTGTCAAATGAAGCATAATAATAGAGTAAGCTTGAATATAAACAAAAGTACAATGTCCAAATCATTACGTGTTGCTTGTAAGAAGGTACCGCAGCCACGAAGTTACCGAATAGATTTCGTTTAAACTTCGTACATTTGATGCTTTAGAAATATAGAATACACCGTCAAATTTTTGTTGCCTTGGGTTCGTTAGTTAAAGAGAAAAATGTAACATGCACTCTTATGAAAAAAGTGGAGTTTATGAACATTTTTATAAATATCTCGAAAGTTACCGAACAAATCTGTATGAAAATTAGGAAAGATATAAATAAGTATACGAGGAAAAGTATGGTAAAGAAATTAGGCAATGAGCTTACCGCTGAATTCCATGATCAATCAATTATTAATGAGACTCGCGGGACTTAGTTACTTTTGATGCCATGTTGCGTTGGCGCTGTTGGCGGGAAATACAAACGTAACTCGAAAAAATTTGGCTTAGCAAGACATAATTTTTTTTTTCGTCATAAGCATAAAATTAAGTAACACTTAAATAACTGAATAATTTAATTAATTACAAATAATTTTGGTTACATAAAAAATATTTTTGAACAAAGTTGAAGACTTGAGTGTTAGTATAATACTACTTCCTTATCAATCTAGTATTCGGTCAAATAATTCTTTCATAAAAGTATTCATTCTGCTTTTATCATGTTGTGATTCGGTTACACAAATGATTCCTTTGGAATCTTCTCCAAATAAATCTTCAATACCTTTGCCCACCTTGGTTATAGTCAACAATTACAAATAATTTTGGTTACATAAAAAATATTTTTGAACAAAAAATTACAGACTATTGAAGACTTGAGTGTTAATATAACACTACTTCCTTATCAATCTAGTATTCGGTCAAATAATTCTTTTATAAAGGTATTTATTCTGCTTATATCATGTTGTGATTTGGTTACACGAATGAGTCCTTTGGAATCTTCTCCAAACAAATCTTAATAACTTTTAATTATTATTAATATATCGGTTTATAATATCTGAGAATGGGATATTAGCATTTACAATTTTCTTTCCAATAAAAACTCATGTCATGTTTACATATATGACACCTGCTCTTATGATCGTAGGACACACGTCACCTACGCGTCTTATCAAAACATATGGCGCTAAGATTGGTAGAGAAGTATAGTTACATTTTTCTAGTGACATTTTTCAGACATTTCTAGGTTGGTACTCTATGGCTGAGGTACCTCCTTAATCTAATTAAAGCTAAGTTCTAAGACTTAGAGATATACTTTGAGTGGTCTGGGTCTATGTGTTTATCGGTTATCTGATCCGATCGATTATCTGGTTATTTAGTAAAGCTTAACAAAATAACGCTTTGTTTTTTGCAGAATTGAGCTAATAAAATTTACTAGATCTCGCAGATCACCAGTAATAAAATGTAATTTTAAGTATAAAACTGTATATAATAACAATTTGATTGTGTATAAAACTATAATCAAAACAATGTAATAATCAAAAATGCGGCTTGAATAAAAACCATCCAAAAGCTTACAAAAGGAACAATGTTTTTATTTTTGCTTAACAAGCCTTGAGCATCCAACGAAAAATAAAGAAATTAATTTACAAGTTTAAAAAATTTGTATGTTCTATTCTGTTATCGTCAGAATTCTTTGAACGGAATCTTCCAAAGAGATTCAATTTATGAATTTGCTTTACAAACTGGATGAATTATTGTTGTTGAAATCGAAACCGAAAATCGCAATGAACATTGTTTGAGATTAACAATTAGTTATATGAAAGCACTATTATTTCAGTATTAAAATTTTCTAATAATCGTTATTGGACAAATACTGTATCCAAAATCTACACCATTTGCTTGAATCAATTACAATTTTCAAACGAATAAATAAGACTTAATATTGAGAACATAATTATACTACTTGTTTCTGTGTAAATGAATGAATTTAGCAAACTTGGTTCATAAAATTGCCATGACGCAAAGACTTTAAAACCTATGAATGTTGGTTGATCAACTGACTAGGATGTAGACATCCAGGGTATCCGCAAACTGCAGGCAAACACCATCAGGCACCGCAGCCTTGAGTATATAAATTCTAATATTTTTATAGTTTAAAAAAAAGTTTAATAAATAAATAATTTTTTATTAAACTATATTATATCTATGCGTGTATATAATCTACTTTTTTTAAATAGTTTTTCAACTATGTATTTACAAAATTCAATTTTTGAATTTTTCAGCTTTAAAGACTACATAATTTGTCTCAACCAATAACATCATGAATTTAAAGTTTGAAAAACATATTCATTATTAGCCCCCCTTTAGTGTAATGATCAATCAAATGTAAACCAGTAGTCAGTAGTCAATGATATTGAGGCTTCACCTTAAAGCGATCGATTATTTAAGATAGGATGAAAGTCCATTAAAACAAATTTCTACACAGGAGCCCGTGTGTAGGTATAAAAATTATGACAATATTTTCCTTTAAAGAAACATTCAAATAATCAAAATTTCACCCTATCAAAATCTGAAGCCCTATGAGACATTTGTTCTGTGACAAGTTCCATACAGATCACATCGTAAGATATTAGCAATAAGGGCCCTTTAAATTTTGAGCAACGAACGAGCAACAATTTTCTCGCTTGCAGATTTGTTCCAGCCCGTTTTAAAGTTGAGGTACGTGATGTGCGTTACTGGCTTGATATCGAGCTATCAAAACTTGTCACATCTTAGTTTTCTAAATAGCAACAAATTTCATTTTTGCGTAACAAATTAGCAACAAATAAGCGACAAACTGTCCATATATTCTGTTATAGGGGTTGTTAATTGGTGCTGCTACCTTGTTATACTTTAAGAGGCCTTAAAAGGACAACGCTAGGGTATCTGTCCCAATTATGGACCCTTTAAGAAAAATTTCGAGCTCAACTTTATTTTGTGTCTAACGGTTAATAGAACTACACCTTGCATAATAACGTATAAGTAGTTTGATTCATTTTTAACAACATCAAATTTTTTTTTTATCAAAAAGTTTTGTTATTTTTATTTTAATGATGAAACAAGAAAAAAAAATTTTGTCCGTATTACGGACCCCCTCGATGGACTTTGAACCTATCGTGGACCCCCCTATTACGGACCCTGCCCATAATGTGGACCCCCCAATTATGGACCCTGTCCATAATGTAAAAAAATATTTGTATGTAATCAAATAAACATTTGAGATTCATTTATAAGTACTTCTCACACTTTTAACAGAATATATGACTAGGCACTTTTTGAGGAAAGTTTTTAAGAACAAATTTTTATATAAAACTAATTTTGTGATAATTACTATTACTTTTTTTTATTATAATAATCTTATATTTTTTATGACTTTGTAATGGTTGTTTAGTCTTCTTGGTGCGTTTTTTAAGAGGCATTTTTTGTTGTTCTTTCTTTACTTTTAGAATAAAAACAACAGCTCGAAGTTATGGAGTTGAAGGTTATGTGTTCACTCAATACTGGCGGAATAAAGGGTCCATAATAGAGACAGAGCCGATAATCATGGCTGTATTGTGGACCCTCTAATAATGTATATAAATAAACTTTTTAGGAGTATAATTTGTTTTTATTATTGTTCTGAAACTCTCATTGATATATTAAACAATTTTTTGAGTTCAAATAATACTCCTAATTTTTTATACAGCATTTCAAAAATATGAGTACTTACGGTTTTCAACCAGGCATGATGAAGAAAATAGTCAAAAGCGTTGTGTAACTTTTTAATATATTATTTTAATGATATAACATTATTTAAATGCTATTATTTGTCATTATTATGGTGAATTAGAGAGAAAATAGCAACTTAAAAAATAATTCATTGTGCTATTGAAACACTCGTTTAACTTATCATTAATAATGTGATAATGGGTCCACGATAGGGACAGGGTCCATAATTGGGACAGATACCCTACGCCTTGGTTAAGGAAATAAAGACAGCATTAGAGGAGGAGCTAGACAACACAAAAAAAGATTTTTGAAAGTGCTTCAAGGATACGAAAAAACGTTGATTTAAGTATATTATATCTAAGTTTAGAAGGGAACAGGAGAGATATTTATAAGGAAATAAATACCTATTAACAAAATACAAAATTCGCGATGTTTAGATATCTATTATTTCTATAAAAATGAATTTCAAATGATATTACTTTTGACGTATTTAGGATGGAAAAACTGTAAGTTGCTACAGCATGGATAATGCAATGTTTACAAGTGTGCATAATTCAGATGATAATATTTGTGTAAATTTTTCAATAGAAATGTTGAACAATATTTATGTAGGACTGTACTTTAGAAAACCTGCATTTCTTTACAGACAATTGAACATAACTCTATCAAGATGCAATAATAAAGATAGGATTTTTGTTCAAGTAGAAAGACAGACCAATACAGATATAAGAATTTCGTTTAAAAAAAATTTTTTTGTTAAAATTCATTTTTCTTAGATAATAAACAATTGTTCAATAATCTAACGACAAAAATATATATATATATCCAGTGGTGGTATTGAAAACTTATGTACTATTTAATAATAATACATGGCATGGTGTATTATCGTATAATGACATACTTTTGTTAAAAAATTGACATTGTAAGAGTTAAAATTATTACGTTTTATGAAGATAGACAAAAATATTAAAAGTGATGTTTTATCATTAATAATTGCATATACTTTTGAAACTATCTTTAATTCTAATGCGACTAAATGTTGTAAAAGTGTTTTTAAATAAAATAATGACACTATTTTGACTTTCAAAATATGTTTTTATATTCATTTGTTATTCAAACAAATTCAACGAGTTCGTCTACGACACGTACACGTCATAGGGTTAAATTAGTGTAAATAGTACTTTCCAACTTCCTGTTATTTCATAACTAAGTATATCTTAAAATGTTATTATAACTGGGATTATCAATAATGATTAAAATCTACACCCTTGTTCAAAATTTATTTTTCACTCGAAGAAAGGCTAACACCTATTTCAAAGAAATAATGACTCTCTTGGTGATGCTATCAAAATCGTTTATTGCTGTGAACAACGTTTCGGCCCGTACAGTAACCCACGTTACAAGGCCCTCATTAGGTACAACTTTATACCCACGACAATAGCGACTATAGGTATCACGATAGATGATAGATCGAAAAATACATCTACAGCAATACGAGACGTAATAATGTAGATTACTCTATTTGATACTTCCCTTGTGATTTTCTCTTGATTAAAGTGGTAAACCCTATATTTTTAAGAACTTTATAAATTCTGTATAAAAAAATACATGAAAATCATTTTGAAAGTCTAAGGTTCGTGGTAAACTTCCGAAGTCTATTTTGTGATGATTTTCATGAGATTGTGTATTAAATTGGCAAGTTTTTAGTAGCGATTTTCTCGAGAATAAAGTGGTTAACCGTAGTATTTCTTTAGTGTAAATGAATTTTGCATACTTTATTCACACGATATCTGATTTTCAGACATTTTTTTTATTTCAGTGTAAAATGTAGATCATTGAAGTATCATTCATTCAATTAAGTTTTTGAATTCGTTTTTACTATTTTAAAAATCCAATTTGTTCACCAAAAATAATTTTTTTTTTTTTTTTTTTTTAGTTTAAGTTTTGAAATATTTTATGCTATAACATCTAAGAGATCGTTAAATTTTAAGCAAAATATAAATTTGCCTACGTATATCATTAATCATATTTTAAAATCCACTAAAGCAATAATAAATTATTTTTGGACTTTTTTTTTATTTTAAGATACTAATCATCTCTAGAAAAGACAATTATAATGCAATCTATCAGCTATTACTTTAGCTCAGTTTTATCGATTTTAGAAACATAATTTTTCTTTTCTGATTTACGTTTTGTTTTTTCTATATTGAAAGATATTTTGCATAAAAGAATTTAAAAAATTGTTTAAGGCCATTTGAAATAAAATGCTGGCTAGCTCTGAAACTAAGAGATTATGTAAAAAAATTATGCTATTTTTTTATGTAAAAAAAAAGGTAGGTCATCACATTTATCTTCAAGGCAACCCCTTGTGAAAATTCGTCACTTTAACACGTAGTCTTACGAAACCTGAAATTCAATTGACTACCATACCACAATAAAAAGCTGTGGGCCCATGCGTCAAATTGTTACACGTAGTTTAGACTATAAAGAATCTATTATTTTAAACAAAGGATAGGATCAACACGTTAAATTTTCAAAAAATAGTGAGAAAAACGTCGAACGTGAGAACTGTTTTATTCAGGTACTGTGAGTACACATGTGCCATAAAAGTTGCAACAGTGCATCAATAAGATGGCGCGCCATTTAAATAGACAGCATACGTGAACGCGAATAATGGTACATTCTGTACACTAGTAATTGAAAAGTAATTTTAATAAACTGAAACTTAAATATTGTAGTTATTAAATAATAACTAACCAAATATTGTTAACTTTGTTAGAAGCATTTATTAACTGTTCTACAGCATTTATAACAAACAATATATACACCATTTTCTTTTATCCAGCTGATCAGAAATATTTTGGATGATTCTTTTGTTGGTGGTAACTAGTGGTTTATTGTTCACATTTTTTCCCAATAGGAATGTCAAACAGTCTAATCTTCCAGTTTCAATTGCTTTGAGGAGCATTGTTTGATCAATACAAGCCTGAACAACTTTTTTTTTTTATAGCTGGTCTTATGTTCGTTATATCTGTTTTTGACTTCTTACTCTCTTTGATTTTTTGTAATCAAGCTTTCGTATTTGATATAACTTCAATCCTTTTGGTATTTTTCACAATTTCAGATGTGTCTATACGAATCTGATAAATAAGTTTTTGTATTGTAAAACTAAAACATCTTTTAACGTATCATGTGCGTTTATAACATTACTTTTATCGAAAAAGTCATAGGCTAAATTCACAGACTCCAGTCCAGAACAAGTGTAGGTATAGGTATAACAGCAGAATACACAAGGTGCGGCGTTGTCAGTTTTATAGTGACAGGGCCGTTAACTTTACACACGTTACCTCAGGAAAACTAATACATTTTTTAATATTGAATTCCCTAATGATTTTTCCAAGTATTATTGCTATTTTGTTGACACATGTGTATAATCAATATGATTGTAAAAAAAATAATACGAAGAATCGTTTGTATGACAAGTACCCCATAGAAGCCCTTGAATATATATGACACCAAACGCACAAGTCTCCTTAACTTTATACAACAGATGTTATACATAGTATATACGACAGTTATATCAGGTGCGTGGGTTTACAAATTCTTACACGTATAATTGATCATACTAAAAAAATTCATTGAGCGATTTTGAAGAACCTTCGCTTCTTATTTTTGTATGAGCTTTTACAGCTTGAAAAAATTAAGATTTTGTCTTGATTTTTTTTTGTTATTTAGATTTTTCATTTTTGTATAAACATTTACTGTCTTAATGTTGGCTAGATATACGCTAACGTGGACTCATTTTTTCAGGTGAAAGGAGATACTCTCTGCTATTACTTTAAAGTAGTTTTACAATTGTTTTCTAAATTCAATATACTAAAGTAAAACTTAGTAAAAAAACCTATGTGCTATTAGTTGTATATGTATCCAATAAAATATTTCGTGAGAGTGTTAAAAGGTTTTTGGGATATTTTTTATTGACTTATACAATTATTTGATATTTCTGGGAAACGAGAATTTGATAATAGTTGTAAGAAAATGTATAAATATCAAAAGGTTTTTGGGATATTTGCTTATTGACTTATACAATTATTTGATATTTCTGGGAAACGAGAATTTGATAATAGTTGTAAGAAAATGTATAAATATCAATATGGCATGGTGACTCATGACCTTAGTTAGGTAACTTTTGTTCATAATTGATTATCTTACATTTTAAAGAACGGAATTCTAACGTATTACAATATAGATTATGAAAAATATCAAGGTAGCGAACGCACACATTATGCTAATGTAGATATAAATTTTTTAATCGTAGCTCTCAGTATTATACATCAAGGCTCACCACCACATGCTTGAAATTTAAAAAGGGTGCAATTATTATGTTAATAAGAAAACTTAAGTTTATTACTCAATGGTTTGTGCAATAAAACAAGACTTCGCAGGATTAAATTGTTTTAACGTAACCTTGAAGCAGTAATAGTGAGTATTAAATAATCGCGGGGAACAAAGTCTTCATAGGTACTAAAGATTACATCAAATACAAGTATTAATCTACTTTTATCGTTCGTACAGGAAACAATTTCCTTTGGTTTTAGTTCTTTCCATGACACTTTATACATCACAAGGTCAAAATTTTGATAAATTATGATATTCGCATGAAATACTATTATTTTCTTACTGTCAACCTTATGTATTGCATTCAAGATTTGTGAATCTTTATAATATATGTACACAAAATAATTATGAAAACTAGTCAACGATTAAAAATGTAGTAAGAAACAAAATATTTTTTATAAGTATTAAGAATTGAAAATTTTTTTTTTCTAGTAAGCAGCCACAGACAATTCTTAATCTAATGAGATTGCTGTTTACACATGATCGAACGAAAAATTTCATTTTCCACATTACACTTTTCAGAGTATTNGTATATTGAATTTAGAAAACAATTGTAAAACTACTTTAAAGTAATAGCAGAGAGTATCTCCTTTCACCTGAAAAAATGAGTCCACGTTAGCGTATATCTAGCCAACATTAAGACAGTAAATGTTTATACAAAAATGAAAAATCTAAATAACAAAAAAAAACCAAGACAAAATCTTAAGAACCAATTGTGCCAAAATTTGGTTTGGGTACTAGTGGACTATTATGACTAGATTTTAGTTTTTAATAAGATATTTATGTGAATATAAGTTATGAATATTTCCAAATTAGAGCGTATCATTGCAACTTGTGAGGAAATCAATGAGCTTATTGTGTTTCATTAAAGCTCATTTGTTGCGTTTTTCTATTGCATTTATGTTTACTTAATTAAAACTTTTAACGTATATTATTATTTATTTCTCGTACAAAAAACTGTTTTTGTATTTTTTGTATTTTTTTTAACAGAGTAGTATTGATTATGTTGCAAAAAAAATTTTTAGTACCAGGGTTAAACTTCTTTAAAAATTACTAACGCATTAAGCTTATTAGACCAGTCCAATTTAACTTACTGCACTGGTACAAAATTTCACTTTCCGATTCCAGTAAGAATAACAGTATACACGACTCAGGCACAAATACAAAACCACGCTCCCAGTTCTACCTTTACGGAATATACGTATGTAATATACTATTTCTGGCTTTTTCAAGGTCAAATATCTGGTAAACATACTCGAACGTACGTTCGATAATGCAAACCTATGAGTCATTCGGAGTAACTTGGAATTACCTAAAAAGCAAATTTTTTTACACTAAAGTTAATATTCTAGAATGATCTAGCAAGCAGAATAGTGTGTATGTTTTTTTAATACATCTGCTGGAAGGTAAAAGTTTTTAAATTAAAAAAAATTTAACTTTTTAGCATGTACATGCAACATAACGTATACACACGTAGGCCAGAGACTAAACTACCACATCAGCAGTTGATTGTTTACTTTCTGACCTTAGTACGTAATGTACTATTCTTTCTACGTCACATATATCGTGACTTTCTATACTTACAGAAAAAAATATGCATTGCAAATTTAAATAAAGAAAAGGTTGGGTTGACGTTAGGGTATGTGGACTTTACCATGTTTCACAATGCATCGGTTCTAAATATATTTTAAATAGTTTAAGAAGGTCTAGATTAATATGTAGATACATCATGAAATGTCTAAAATATCATTTTAATATTACCTGATACTGTTTGAATTCAGTTCTAATGCGCCAGCCTTTATCGTAAGCCAACGTATGTCTATCTTTTTGAAAAAGTGTATTGATCCTTGGAATACCACGATCCCAGCTATCTTCGAGATCTTCTAGAGTCAACCTGCGGTTCTGAGCATTTGCCTCTTGTCTTTTCAGGGCATATTCTGCCCACACTCTTTGTGAATCGATGAACTCAGATTCCCAAGGCTGAATGTATCTGTATAGGTTAGGAATGAGCTGATCCTCATCATGGCTCATTCCCGATCGGAAGTGAGTAATACCGACGTCAGTCTGCTTGGACCACCTGAGGTCGGACTGTGGGATAAGCACGTGACCCATGGATAGCATGCCCAGACCTCCCAGCTCTTTGGGAGTATAGAACACGACCGGGGGGAACCTCGAGGGCATTTTTGAGTTGAGACCAATCTTAATGCGAGTTTGAATCTTGTTCTCGCACTTGACTAACAAGTCTAAAAGTTCTTGAGTGTTGACTACTGCCTCACGAAAGTATGTCATCAAACCAATCAGGGCTGTATTCCATTTGTTTACAATCTTGGTAAAGGTGGTTGAGCCAGAAGCCATAAGGATCTGCCTGACGCGATTATGGAAGCGCTGTAGACTTTCGTCATCGACGCGTAAAAAGCACTGAGCCGTGCGCTCCTTTGTTTTTTCATTTTGCAAGTTCCAGACACCATCCTTATGCGTAAACTCCTCGTGAGTCATGCGGCACTTAGGTAGAATACGGCACTCAAAGCCGCTCATGTTGAAAAGTAAGTTTGGGTTATCCTTACTATATACGCTCACAAAGCTATTTTCCCATTGAACGGTTGTTGTAGATCTAGGCAAACGGTTTTTGATATCCCAAAAAACAGCACGTCCGAGATTTACATCGTGCTTCATAAGTCGCATTCGCGCGTCACGTGGCCAGCATTTTTTGTTGTTGTAACCGACAATGTTTTCATTGTTCGGATCTGGGTGCTCCGTCAGGTATCGCTGGATTAGATCGCGCGCCTCATCTGCAGTGAAGCGAAGAAACAAGTGGATGCGGTCGACGTAACGACAGTATAAACGAATGGGATGGGCTGTTTCCGTTGCTTTATCCTATAAAATTAGTAGTTAATCTGATTGAATTGCATTTAAGTTATTATTTTTCATATGGTTTTACAATTTTTTTAGAATTAAAAAAAAAGCAGTGCATATCGAATTGTACATGTCTTAATGTGTTAAACTTTAAACTATTCCGATGATTGTAATCATTTTAAAAACTATATATAAGGAGCATTTTGTATCAATAACAAAAAAAACTTTTTTTTATATTTCATTTTTAACGAGTTAACATTTTATGGAGAAAAAATATCAGTATCTGGAGCTTGAACTATTTTGATGTTTAAAAACATAACAAAGAAAATGATAAAACAAAAAAAATAGCCAACCTGGAAGCTAAGAAAATCGTTAGGCATTTGGGGTGGACCAGCCATTTCACTGGCTCGTTGCAAGCCAAGAACGAGTAGATCCAGCACGAGTCCATAATATTGAGCTATAAAAGACGAAAACTGGAGTCCTCGAATGATGCCGTAACTATTAATGTGGTTCATATCTTTATAGTTGATTACAATGTTGTTCTTAGCTGTCATGTAGTCAGCAATATTATGGTCAACAATCAAGCGTAGCAAACGATTGAGCAGAGTCAAATCAATTTTCTCGTACAGTTTTTCAAACTTTGATTCAAGCAAAACATTGCATTCTCCTTCACTCACATCCCAAACATCATGAAGATTATTAATGCCCTGACACCATTTGTATACCAACAATGGTGGTGGTTCGGTATCAGCTGGCTTGACCCATGGCGGAAAAAGTCTACGTTTGTCTGCCTCGTACCATAAATACTGATCCAAATAGGCGTCTGTGATTTTTTCGAGAGGTTCAACTTCGTACACTGGAATAAGATGACTGTACAGATCCATAAATTCAATGCCAACCTGTAAAAGAAGGCAAAAATTATGTGAATTTTCTTTATCACAACAATTTGGCACTTTTTTACGACATTTAGATCAATTAGCTGTATAACATTTTTTATTAATTACATCTTGCTGCAAACAGCAAATACCTGTTAATGAGTCTATATTGAAAAAATAAAAGTCATCACAGTTGCACGAAATTTCTTTAAAATAATTTATTTATCTAATTGTATTTATTTATTTTACTTTCGATATGACAATTACAGTAATGAACATAGACAACTTAAAATTATTTTTTAGTAAATGTGCTATACTCACAAGAAAATTGCATTTTTAATCATCGTTTTTTAAATTGGTAAACAGGAATTACCAACGTGCCAAAATAGTCTATTTAAGCTTATAACATAATGATTTTCTGACACTTATAAGAGCTCCAAGTGAGCTTGAAAAATCTTAATATTTCTCCGTTAAATTATCCCAATAAAAAATACCCTACAAAAAAAAAGTACCTCCTAAGGCTCACCTAATCTTTCAAGTGATCCCTCTCTTTCACCCTTTACGATAGTAGTCAAAAGCAAATTTTTAATTATAATATACATGATTATATATAATGTACTTGTAAGACAAGATTCAGTCAGAGATGTGTAGAGAGATTGCTAACGCCAATGCTACGGCGTGAGACAACTTTTTTCCACTGATCGGGGCGACCCGCCGCGGCCAGCCGTCGAACCAAGGCGCACATTTTTCGAGAGTGCGAGACTCGTATCGAAGAGCGTGCGCCTACAAGAAGAGAAGTGGATTCGCGTGGAAATGAGCATATAGGCGCACATTTTGGCGACACGTAGAAGGGGTATTGGGGTATACCGAATGTGTGCCTACGAGGAGAGGAGTGGAAATGTTGACTATAGCTATATATCTGAGCGCACAGCCAAAGCAAGCGACGACATGAGTTTTTCTCTTTTGACTGCAACCGAGTATATGCTATATATATTTAACTGACTCTTACTCTCTCGCTCTTGCTTGAATGATA
>NW_019379612.1:480244-498053 GCF_000648655.2 Copidosoma floridanum | reverse complement strand
AGAGAGTAAGAGTCAGTTAAATATATATAGCATATACTCGGTTGCAGTCAAAAGAGAAAAACTCATGTCGTCGCTTGCTTTGGCTGTGCGCTCAGATATATAGCTATAGTCAACATTTCCACTCCTCTCCTCGTAGGCACACATTCGGTATACCCCAATACCCCTTCTACGTGTCGCCAAAATGTGCGCCTATATGCTCATTTCCACGCGAATCCACTTCTCTTCTTGTAGGCGCACGCTCTTCGATACGAGTCTCGCACTCTCGAAAAATGTGCGCCTTGGTTCGACGGCTGGCCGCGGCGGGTCGCCCCGATCAGTGGAAAAAAGTTGTCTCACGCCGTAGCATTGGCGTTAGCAATCTTTCTACTCATCTCTGATTCAGTCAATAAGCTCTCCCAGAACCCGCTTACTCACCTGCACTCCACACTCTACAACAGATCCAGGATGATTTATAACAGGTTGAACTTGCTTGGCATAGAGCTAGTGTATATGAATGTTAGGGGACAATATCATTGCATGAACACACACGCAAATAAATAATTCTGCTTAAATTGTCGAGTAAAGTGTTGGAGTTAAATTAGTTTTAATTATATAAAGAAATGGGCAAGTCGTTTAAGAAGTTTAATTATTGGCATAAAATTGAAAATACATGCTAGTTTTTCAACCTACAATGTCAATATTGATAGCATTATAACAATACGTATTAATGCAAGTGTAAATCGTGTTTGTCTGTGGCAAGACCGCCAGCACACTACACTGATAATCTTTAGCTAGCGATCGGGAACAAAACCATCTGCTTTTTTTTTTTTTTTTTTTTTTTTTTTTTTTTTTTTTTTCCTATTTCTCATTTTTTATTTTAATGTACTTTACGCTGTATATTGAAGGCACCAAATGTGGATTTCAACAGAAGGTAGAACATGCTTGGCATGGAGAAAATGTGTATGCATGTATGAGTACAATATAATTGTACACACATTCATACAAATAAATAGTTTTGCTTCAATAGTCGAGTGAAGTGTTAAAGTTTGATTAACTTTAGAATTTTGTTATTTAAAATGTAACATGATAAATTTTGAGTTGTTGAAATGACTTTTTCATGACAATTTAAATTTATAACATCATGACCTTCGTAAATTTTTTTTTACAAATGTTATTAGTTTTCCTCTACAGTACTGAATACTCACTCTAATACTTACATTGATTTTTTTTTCTCCTTTTTTTGGAATTTTCCTACAGCGATCTAAATAAAAGATGTCATGCTTAAGACCGTTATCTTTTCTGTTCTGACTCCTCTCATTTTAGCTATAAGAACAGCAGTCGCTGACCTTCAGAGTATCCACATAAATAAAAAACACCTAATAAATTTTGAACTTTACCGAGACAAATATCCTTAAGTTTTTCCATGCAAAAAAATGTATTGTAAACAAGCATCGATTTAAGGTTGTATAGTACACCCCTTTTACAGTAGAGTGCACGTTTCAGATAAAATTCTTTATCAAGTCTTCTAAATACTTAACGATAACATTGTTATTGAATTATGAACATACAGTGTGGCAACATCAAGAACAAATTTCAACAAATCCCTTAATTATTTATAACAATGAAGCCGTTTGACAAAAATTAATTTCTTAAAAGACTGAGAGGTTTTGAATCGAAATTGGAAAACAATTGTATACGTTAACAAGCGTTAAGTAAATTTTTTTTAATGGCTCTATTGTTATAAATAATTGAGTGATTTGTTCAAACACAATTTTTTTCTTTATTTAGGCATACTATTTGTATATTAACAATATTATCGTTAAGTATTTGGAAGACTTGATAAAAAACTATATTTGAAACGTGCACTCTAGTGTAAATGGGGTGTCCTATACAACCTTAAAAGAAAAATCTTCTGGTTGTAACCTTTATTTTTTTTTCACTCACACATATTATTTCAGTCATAAGAAGAGCACTTACCGACTTTTAAGTATCAGCTAAGATAAAGAACGCCAAACAATTTCCAAGTTTCTGTGATATGAAAAGCTTCCTATTTTCCTGTGTACATGAGGACGATATCGTAAACTACGAATACCAAAGAGAGGTCAAGAGAGCGAGAAACGCTGAAAATAACAGAACGTACCTTAAACAAATGGGGCATAGGTTACCCTTTTAAGTCTAAATAGTGAAAATTAAAGGTAAGAATAGGAATATCTCGAAACTACTATTCTGAAAATAGGGAAATCACAAAATTACTATTCAAGAATAGTAGTTTTGAGAAATACCTCTTTTGAAAAGAGTAAAAAGCCAAAATTCTCATTGTATAGGCTTTTGCTACACTAAGTGAAAATGGTCTCTGCGACGAGACTCAGGTAGCTCGTGCGTACTCGGCAGCGGCCGCTTCGGGTAGGTAGGAGTAGGGAGGCTATTCTAGCCCAGCGGCTTCAAGCGCGCTGCGTTGCGTCGTCGGCTCGAGCTCGCTCTCTCGCGCCGCTACCTCTGAGCGAACAAGTTGTGCTTCGCACGCGCGCATACACTTCATAACCAATTGTAGCTTTTTTTATTATTTTCATTAAACTCTTTTTAAGAGAAAGTCTCTCTGTTCCTGCCTTATTTTCTTTCACCTGCTATTCAAGTTTATTAATTTCGAGAGGAAGCCAATCCAGCAATATACCTTTTTAATATTGCGGAGGCCAAATCTCAAACATCTAGTGCATCGGCCGGGAAAGAAAGGCTTGTAACACATTACTGCATTTGCTGCTGGGAGCTGGTGAGTTTACTTTCTTCGCCCTCGACTGACGCTTGTATTTTTGCCGTGGACGTGGCATCCTTTATACGCACATCTGCACGGCAAGCCCAGGCACCTTTTCAAAACACGAGTCGTCGTCGGCCGCCATTTTAGTGTCGGGACTGGCTGCGGCTCAACAGTGTTTTCCTTGCAGGTGCACGAGGCGGCCATATTTATTGGACTCGTGCACTGCTCCAGCATAGCGTGCAGTTGTGCTCCCCGCAGTGTGTGTGTGTGCGCTGATATCTTTTCGTGTGTGGTGGCTCTTGTTCTCGGACGTGGGGCGGTGAGCGGTGCTCGTGGCCGCCGTATCGTCAGAGCATCTCTCGTGTAGTTGGCTGTTGAGCCAAGCTGCCGTTGCTGCTGTATTGCGGCACGTTTTCTCTCTCTTTTTCTCCCCAGCAGCTGGCTGTTGCTGGGCACCGCTGCTATTGCTGCTGTAGTGCGGCGCTTTCCGATCCATTTATTGCAGCTGGCTGTTGTTGGGCCAGGCTGCTGCTACTGTAACTGCTTTCGATCAGGTGCGTAAGACTTTGTCTTCGGCGCCGGTGCTGTTGCTGCTGCGGGCAAATTTCTCTGTGGGACGTACTCGCCCTGTTGCTGTAGTGCAACACAAACTTCTCTCCTTTGCTTCTATGTTCTTTTTTTTTAAGCACATTGACATCATGGTTACACTTACGAAGTTAACAGCAGAACAATGCGACTTGGCTCAAAAACTTGCCAATGCTTTGCCAAACCTCAAAAAAACGCCTTAAGAAAGGCAAAATATCGCACATTTTGAAGGCTGAAAAAGAGTTATACAACAATACTGGAACGCCTTCTTTGAAAATCATCGCATGCTGATGCGTGTCAAGGATATTGATGAGACTTCCTACGTAAAGGACGACGTCATGCCATCAACCGAGGAGGCCTACATTGATGCCTGCAGCTATATTGACAACGCCATTCGAAAAATTGAGGGATGCCAAGACCCTGGCCCTCAACCAGTGGACAACCCGACTACAACGGTGCAGACAGTGTCTCAGCAGATCCAGCTGCCTAAGATCGATCTGCCTAATCTCGACCGAAATCCTCTTCAGTGGACCAGTTTCAAGGACCAGTTCAACGCCTTGGTACATCAAGTAGAAGGTTTAAGTAATGTAAGAAAATTTTTGTATCTAAAATCTTGTTTAATCGGTGAAGCTGCAGAGGTTATCGCGAATGTTCCGCCTACAAATGTAGGCTATTTGTCTGCTTTTGCCGATTTAAGGATTCGATATGATAATACACGGGTATTATCTAATTTATGTTTACGGAAATTCATTAATTTGGAATCGGTGAAATTTTCCAAAGACGCTTCGGCCCTTAGGTCGTTAATTAACTCTTTTAAACAAATAATAAGAGCTTTGGAAGGACTTCACAAACCAATTGATGTTTGGGATGAATGGTTCGTTTTTCTTTTGTCAGAGAAGTTGGATAAATTTACTCGCGTCCAATGGGAAACGTCCTTGATGATAGCAAGTTAGTACCTAAATTTAATCAACTTTGTAATTTTTTGGCATGCATGCACTCGAAGCCGTTGGTCAATCAGAAAAATTAAAATTTCGAGACATCTCTGGCACAGAAAGACGAGTCACAAAAACAATAAACCCGAAAATGAACTCTTGCGCTTCCATTCAAAGCAAGTCTGATGATTTTTGCACATACTGCTCTGAAAATCATGCCCTGTATTGATGTAGTACCTTTAAGAAACAAAGCCCTGTTCAAAGAAAAGAGCATGTTGTACAGGCCAAGCTGTGTTTTTTGTGTTTAAAGGCTGGACACGATTTAAAGACTTGTGAATCTTCCTATAGATGCAATGATTGTAATGGTAAACACCATATCTTGATGCATGATGCCTTAAGCAAAAGTTCTAATCGTCAAAATACACCTCAATCACAGTTTGGTCCTAATCGGCAATCTTATGTAGCTGAGAATGATAAGGAGTCTAATGACTCTAATGATTCTAATGAATCCAACGACTCTAGCAATGAAGTGTAAAATTATTCGGCTAATTGTCCTCCGGTACCTTACAATTTTGTGGTACTGATGTCAACGGCTTTAGTCAAACTTATTTCTCAATCTGGAAAATCGATTGTACTTAGGGCACTCTTGGACACTGCTTCTAACTCATCCTTTGTTTCTGAGCATGCAGCCCTGTCCTTAAAATTGACTAGACTTCCGGTTAAAAGTACCGTGTTTGGAATAAATTCTTGTCAAGCTGGAAAAATAAAAGAAGAGGTTAGTCTGTCGGTGTCCCCAATTACAGATAGTGGTTCAATATTACCATTCACTGCCCTAGTTTTAAACAAGCTGACCCGCAACACCCCAATTGTAAAGGTAACAAACCTTAATTGGCCTCATATTTCTCAACTAAAGCTGGCTGACCCAACCTTTACCACTTTTGGTCCAATTGATGTTATTTTGGGGGCTGATCGAACGGGTTTTCTATACAAAGATGGCACTCGCTCCAGTTCAGTACAAGAACCAGTGGCTAAACTTACTATTTTTGGTTGGGTTCTATCTGGTAAAACATGTCCTCCTCAATCTCTGAAGAGGAGGAGAGGTGCGAACAACTTTTCACCAATTCAGTTCAACGTAATCGCGAAGGTTGATACATAGTTTCATTACCTTTTAAACTTGACCCAGAGCAGTACCTGCAATCGAACGTTAAGCTTGCCACTGGACTCTTCTTTGGGTTAGAAAATCGCTTACAAAAAAATTCTGCACTTTCATCAAAGTATATTGAATTTATGTCTGAGTATCAAGTGTTAGACCACATGTCTGTTTCATCCGCACCCCTGACTCATGGTCATTTTTTGCCCTATCACGGAGTGTTTAAAACATCGGATCCTCATGGAAAAATTCAAGTTGTATATAATGGTTCATCTCCCTCTCCATCAAGGTACTCTTTAAATGATTGTCTATATGCTGGCCCTAAGCTTCAAAAGGGTATTTGGGTTGTTCTGACCTGTTGGCGGATGTTCAAGTATGTTTTCAATTCATACATAGTTCAAATGTTCAGACAAATCCTAGTTCAACCCAGAGATCGTAAATGGCAACGAATTATATGGCGTGATAATCCTAAACAGGCTCTGACTAGTTTTGATTTGCATACCATAACTTATGGTCTTACCTCTGCACCGTTCCTTGCTTTGAGAGTTTTGAAGCAGTTAGCCCTGGATGAACAAGCAAAATATCCTCTTGGTGATGATACTTTGCTTAATAATTCTTACATGGATGACTTTTAAGTTGGAGCTTATACTGAAGCTCAAGCTCTTGCTGTTCAGCAAGAATTGATATCTATCCTTAGGGCTGGCGGTTTCTCACTCAGCAAATGGGCATCAAACATGTCGAGCTTGTGTAAGGAAAATAAACTAGAATCAAAATTTCTGCCTTAAGCTAAAGGTGTGTCAGCTCTAGGACTCTGGTGGAATTCTCACTCGGACACCTTTTCGATAAAAATGGCTATGTCTTCAAAATCCACTGAACCACCCACAAAACGTGTCATATTATTAAAATTAGCTTCCCTTTTTGATCCTTAAGGCTAGTTCTCTCCAGTCTTGATTTTTGCTAAAATTTTGATTCAAGATACTTGGCTTTTAGACCTTGATTGGGATAGCCCGTTGAGTGATTCTTTGACAAAAAAATGGAATGAATTTTATGAATCTCTTGTTCAGTTCATAAATCTCTTGTTCAATCAATAAAGGTACTAAGGTGGCTTGGTATGAGTTCTCAAAATTCCTCACATATCGAGTTGCATGGCTTTTGTGATTCTTCTGAACGTGCCTATGCAGCTGTAATATATGTGAGAATTTTATTATCGGATAAAGTCTGTCGATCCACCTTACTAGTTGCCAAAACTCGTGTGGCCCCAATCAAGGTTTTAAGCATCCCTAAGCTGGAGCTCTGCGGAGCAAAATTATTGGCCGAATTACTGGATCGGGTTAAGATAGATCTACATATTGAGTCATTAAAAACTTTTGCATGGACTGACTCCCGAGTTGTTTTGGCTTGGATTTCTGGACATGCCTCAAAATGGATATCATTCGTTGCAAACCGTGTTTCAAAGCTTCAGTCCATATTGCCACCAAAAAATTGGAATTATATTTCATCTCCTAAGAACCCAGCTGACATTGCTACCCGAGGTATCACTCCTTTACAATTAAAGGATCTCAAGCTTTGGTAGCACGGTCCCGATTGGCTTCTGAATCCAGACCATGATCTTACTCCAACGTATGTTGAGTCCCCCGAAATTGTTTCAGAGATGAAAACTAAAGTAACAGCCTTGACGGCTCATCTAAAGGAAGATCTGGACTTACTTGTAAAATTCTCTTCTCTTACTCGATTAGTTAGAGTGACGGCTTATCTCTTTCGATTCTCTTTCAACCTTAAAAATTCAGATTCGCGTCGCTCTGGGTTCTTGACTACCCTTGAGCTTCGTCAAGCCCTTGATATTTTAATTAAATACTTACAGCTCAATTTTTTTGGATCAGATATTTTAAATTTAAAAATTGAGAATAGGTTGCTGTCAAAATCACGACTAGTTTTCCTTCAAACCATTTTTAGACGACCTTGGGATACTTAGATCAGCAGGACGTATAGAAAATGCGCCCTTGGCTTCTTACTGTGAAAAACATCCAATTTTGCTACACAAAGCATGTCCTTTGTCTGCTCTTTTAGTCAAACACGCACACCATCAAACTCTTCATGGTGGCCCACTTCAAACTAGAATCCATTTTTCAGCTCGATTCTATATAATCCATTCGCGTTCTCTTGTTCATTGTATAATAGATCATTGTGTACGGTGTGCCCGTTATTTCTCCCGACATGCACAACCTCAAATGGGAAACCTTTCTGTTTGTAGAGTTACAGGTTTAATACCGTTTTTGACTGCTGGAGTTGATTACGCTGGGCCAGTTCGTATACTTATGTCTCGGGGACGAGGGAGAAAATCTCAGAAAGCTTACATTTGTTCATTTATGTGTACAGCAACTAAAGCCATCCACCTGGAAGTGGTACGCGACCTGACCTCCTCAGCATTCATTGCTGCTTATCAAAGGTTCGCCGCTCGTCGAAGTCGCTGCCAAACGCTCTTGAGTGATAATGGAAACAACTTCAATGGTGAAGATAAGCAGCTAAGACAAATGTTCACCGAGGCTTGAAGCTTTTATAAACAATCTGCTGAAGCTCTTTCTAATGACACCGTGGAATGGTCATTCATCCCTCCGTCTGCCCCCCATTTCAGCGGGCTTTAGGAAGCAGGAGTGCGCTCTGTGAAGAGGTATCTGCGTCGAGTCATCGGCGACACCAAACTGACTTTCGAAGAATTAAGCACGTTGCTCTGCAAAGCCGAGGTCTGCTTAAACTCTCGACCTTTAACTCATTTTAGCTACTACCCTAACGACCCAATGCCAATGACACCTGGCTATTTTTTAATAGGTGAACCGATTGTTTCAGTGCCCGAGTCTAGTGTTGCGAACGAAAAGCTGTCCCCCCTCGCTCGTTGGAAACTGCTATCACAGATGAGAGACCGTTTCTGGGATCGTTGGCACAAAGAGTACTTTCGCGCCCTTTAACAGTGCACAAAATGGTGCAACTCAGAACCAAATTTGGAGGTTGGATCTATTGTCCTTGTCATTGATGACAACGTTCCACCATCAAAATGGCCACTTGGAAAAATTGTCCAGGTTATAAGAGGGGCTGACGATATTGTTCGCGTGGCAAGTGTTAAAACCACGTTTTCCACCTTTAAGCGTCCTGTGGTAAAGTTGTGTTCGTTACCTATTGCAAAAGATTGATGGCTGAGTGCCATGAAATTTTTTGTTATAAATTAGTTAATGATAATTTTCCTTATGTACAATTTTATTACTTAGATACTTTTCGCATTGCAAATTGTTATTCACATCGTACCATTTACTTTAAAAAAAAAAAAAACTTTTTTAAAATTTTTTTTCTTTAACTTTTCTTATGGCTGGTGGCGTTGAAAATAAGATAATGCGAACCTTCATTTGAACTGTTGCGATCTGCTAGAGAATAAGTCTAACTTATTCACTATTTTTTTTAATTTTTTGATAGAAAATTATTATTTTGAGTATTGAATTCAATTTGACAAAAATGAGTAGAACTTGAGTTACTACTTTGCCAAAAGTTTTAGAATACTAAAATATCGAACTTCTATTAATCGAGTGTAGAATACATTTATTTTTGCTTGTAATTATATGTGCTTTATAAACCTCTCTTTTGTTTTGCGACAATCTACTTTCGGCGCTGATGTTAAATTTTATATTCTCTTTAAATCCTCCAGTCGCGATACACTTCAGCGATAAAAGGATCTAATTTGATCTTATATTAATACGAAATAATTGATGTTTTGTTTGTTATTTCAAAAACAAAAAAATGTACTTTTGATCATGTATTATTTTACGCATTATTATAGTATGCGTGGCGTCTCCGACGGGGCTGGCGGTATGTATAGGCTTTTGCTATACTAAGTGAAAATGGTGTCAGCGACAAGAATCAGGAAGCTCGTGCGTACTCGGCTGCGGCCGCTTCAGGTAGGTAGGAGTAGGGAGGCTATTCTAGCCCAGCGGCTTCAAGCGCGCTGCGTTGCGTCATCGGCTCGAGCTCGCTCTCTTGCACCGCTACCTCCGAGCGAACAAGTTGTGCTTCCCACGCGCGCATACACTTTGTAACCAATTGTAGCTTTTTTATTATTTTCATTAAACTCTTTTTAAGAGAAAGTCTCTCTGTTCCTGCCTTATTTTCTTTCACCTGCTATTTAAGTTTATTAATTTCGAGAGGAAGCCAATCCAGCAATATACCTCCTTCATCTTGCGGAGGCCAAATCTCAAACATCTGAAACGTGCACTCTAGTGTAAATGGGGTGTCCTATACAACCTTAAAAGAAAAATCTTCTGGTTGTAACCTTTATTTTTTTTTCACTCACACATATTATTTCAGTCATAAGAAGAGCACTCACCGACTTTTAAGTATCAGCTAAGATAAAGAACGCCAAACAATTTCCAAGTTTCTGTGATATGAAAAGCTTCCTATTTTCCCGTGTACATGAGGACGATATCGTAAACTACGAATACCAAAGAGAGGTCAAGAGAGCGAGAAACGCTGAAAATAACAGAACGTACCTTAAACAAATGGGGCATAGGTTACCCTTTTAAGTCTAAATAGTGAAAATTAAAGGTAAGAATAGGAATATCTCGAAACTACTATTCTGAAAATAGGGAAATCACAAAATTACTATTTAAGAATAGTAGTTTTGAGAAATACCTCTTTTGAAAAGAGTAAAAAGCCAAAATTCTTTTTTATTTGGAAAATGGTAAAAACGTAAAATTATTTTTTTTTAAGTAGGCATAAACGGAAACCCCTATTTTCAAAAGTGGAAACTTTGATTTCCTCTATTCAAAATGGTAAAAACGTAAAATTAATCATTTTAAAACAGAAATAAGCCGAAATCTAATATGTACAGGCAAGAGAGATGTACGGTAATAGATCGATTTTTCTAGAAATAATTTTGTTTGATAGACATTTTTCAGTCTAAAGGAAAAAATGATTATTACTTATATAAATTGCAAGTGTCCAAGCATTCGAACACAAGATCCTAATTTTCGATCAGTAATTTGGACGGCCAGAGTACTTGACATGCTAACAGTTCACAGTACTTGTAGTATCTTTTGACGATAATTTGACTTATTGTTAGTAAATACTATAAGCAATGCAGGAAACTGGGACACCTAAGGTGTTAATTTAAATCTTTATAGAATGAATTCAATTTAACAGAAGAGATTATATCTTTTTGTCGAAAATCTTTACTTTCTATGCAATTCTCCACTACGTTTTCACATATAGTATTTTAACAATTTAGACAATGATAATTATAATTACCAGTTGCGAAAAACATTTTTACATTATAACTTGGTTTACTTGAAAAAAGTAACTGATGTCAGAGAGCCTACTCTCGCAGCTTACAGAATTCGCCACTTTATGTAATTTTGCATTAGTGATTGGCAATTTAGCTAAGTTTCGACCCCTATAAATACAAGCCTTTTATTATCTATACGATAAATGGTTTATTAAGTTCGTTACTCTGTAAAAACTTTGATACATGTTTAATTCACTTCTATTAAACAAAATATAAGATATTTCATTGCTATATACATATCTCTATGTCACCTATTTAAAAATAAGGATTTTGGCTATTCCTCTTTTAAAAATGGAAAATTCGCATTTTTACTCTTTAAAGAAGAGGAAATTCAGGCTTCCTCTTTTGAAAAGAGGCATTATTCTCTTTTTATAAAAGTAATTCTACGTTTTTACTCTTTTCAAAAGAGAAAATCGAAGTTTCGTCTTTCAAAAATAGGGATTTGGGTTTTTTCCTATCTTTAACAGAGTCGTTTTACGTTTCTACCATTTTCAAAATAGGAAATCGAAGTTTCCTCTTTTGAAAATAGGGATTGCTATTTTTTAATAGGTGAACCGATTGTTTCAGTGCCCGAGTCTAGTGTTGCGAACGAAAAGCTGTCCCCCCTCGCTCGTTGGAAACTGCTATCACAGATGAGAGACCATTTCTGGGATCGTTGGCGCAAAGAGTACTTACGCGCCNATTTTTTGATAGAAAATTATTATTTTGAGTATTGAATTCAATTTGACAAAAATGAGTAGATTTTGAGTTACTACTTTGCCGAAAGTTTTAGAATATTAAAATTTTCGCCAAAATGTGAGCATGTACTTTTTGAATTAAAATTTTCTTGAGCTTCTCAGTAACATATTCACTATTTTTTTTAATTTTTTGATAGAAAATTATTATTTTGAGTATTGAATTCAATTTGACAAAAATGAGTAGAACTTGAGTTACTACTTTGCCAAAAGTTTTAGAATACTAAAATATCGAACTTCTATTAATCGAGTGTAGAATACATTTATTTTTGCTTGTAATTATATGTGCTTTATAAACCTCTCTTTTGTTTTGCGACAATCTACTTTCGGCGCTGATGTTAAATTTTATATTCTCTTTAAATCCTCCAGTCGCGATACACTTCAGCGATAAAAGGATCTAATTTGATCTTATATTAATACGAAATAATTGATGTTTTGTTTGTTATTTCAAAAACAAAAAAATGTACTTTTGATCATGTATTATTTTACGCATTATTATAGTATGCGTGGCGTCTCCGACGGGGCTGGCGGTATGTATAGGCTTTTGCTATACTAAGTGAAAATGGTCTCNTAATACGAAATAATTGATGTTTTGTTTGTTATTTCAAAAACAAAAAAATGTACTTTTGATCATGTATTATTTTACGCATTATTATAGTATGCGTGGCGTCTCCGACGGGGCTGGCGGTATGTATAGGCTTTTGCTATACTAAGTGAAAATGGTGTCAGCGACAAGAATCAGGAAGCTCGTGCGTACTCGGCTGCGGCCGCTTCAGGTAGGTAGGAGTAGGGAGGCTATTCTAGCCCAGCGGCTTCAAGCGCGCTGCGTTGCGTCATCGGCTCGAGCTCGCTCTCTTGCACCGCTACCTCCGAGCGAACAAGTTGTGCTTCCCACGCGCGCATACACTTTGTAACCAATTGTAGCTTTTTTATTATTTTCATTAAACTCTTTTTAAGAGAAAGTCTCTCTGTTCCTGCCTTATTTTCTTTCACCTGCTATTTAAGTTTATTAATTTCGAGAGGAAGCCAATCCAGCAATATACCTCCTTCATCTTGCGGAGGCCAAATCTCAAACATCTGAAACGTGCACTCTAGTGTAAATGGGGTGTCCTATACAACCTTAAAAGAAAAATCTTCTGGTTGTAACCTTTATTTTTTTTTCACTCACACATATTATTTCAGTCATAAGAAGAGCACTTACCGACTTTTAAGTATCAGCTAAGATAAAGAACGCCAAACAATTTCCAAGTTTCTGTGATATGAAAAGCTTCCTATTTTCCTGTGTACATGAGGACGATATCGTAAACTACGAATACCAAAGAGAGGTCAAGAGAGCGAGAAACGCTGAAAATAACAGAACGTACCTTAAACAAATGGGGCATAGGTTACCCTTTTAAGTCTAAATAGTGAAAATTAAAGGTAAGAATAGGAATATCTCGAAACTACTATTCTGAAAATAGGGAAATCACAAAATTACTATTTAAGAATAGTAGTTTTGAGAAATACCTCTTTTGAAAAGAGTAAAAAGCCAAAATTCTCATTGTATAGGCTTTTGCTACACTAAGTGAAAATGGTCTCTGCGACGAGACTCAGGTAGCTCGTGCGTACTCGGCAGCGGCCGCTTCGGGTAGGTAGGAGTAGGGAGGCTATTCTAGCCCAGCGGCTTCAAGCGCGCTGCGTTGCGTCGTCGGCTCGAGCTCGCTCTCTCGCGCCGCTACCTCTGAGCGAACAAGTTGTGCTTCGCACGCGCGCATACACTTCATAACCAATTGTAGCTTTTTTTATTATTTTCATTAAACTCTTTTTAAGAGAAAATCTCTCTGTTCCTGCCTTATTTTCTTTCACCTGCTATTCAAGTTTACTAATTTCGAGAGGAAGCCAATCCAGCAATACACCTCTTTAATCTTGCGGAGGCCAAATCTCAAACAGTTATTGAACATTATTGTTATGTTGTAACAAAATCTGGTTAGTGGAAACACTAGCCAAACACTTTCCTCCCACGAAGAATTCCTACTAATGTACAATTCAATGTTAAATTTGTATCATAATCTTGTAAATATTGTGGTAGTTTTCGTTGTCGTATTGGTAATGTACGATGAAACAACTATGGCCAGCACGAGCTACCATTCTCGTTTAGTACTACACGCTTTTACGTAGTCCCGTAGCAGCGTTATTCGCAGCCCACTGTACGAACCACGTTGCACATATCGCGTATACACTCATGTATGGCACTGTGTTAGTCCCACAAGCTGTTGATGGACACAGCTTTGTGGCTGTCACGTATCACCTATGGTTCCTATTCACTCCCACGATGTCCGCATTGAGACTTGCAAATGTAGTACGTACAATACGCCACACGTGGCGCATAGCATTCACAATGTTGAGTGTNTACGATAAATGGTTTATTAAGTTCGTTACTCTGTAAAAACTTTGATACATGTTTAATTCACTTCTATTAAACAAAATATAAGATATTTCATTGCTATATACATATCTCTATGTCACCTATTTAAAAATAAGGATTTTGGCTATTCCTCTTTTAAAAATGGAAAATTCGCATTTTTACTCTTTAAAGAAGAGGAAATTCAGGCTTCCTCTTTTGAAAAGAGGCATTATTCTCTTTTTATAAAAGTAATTCTACGTTTTTACTCTTTTCAAAAGAGAAAATCGAAGTTTCGTCTTTCAAAAATAGGGATTTGGGTTTTTTCCTATCTTTAACAGAGTCGTTTTACGTTTCTACCATTTTCAAAATAGGAAATCGAAGTTTCCTCTTTTGAAAATAGGGATTTCGATTTTTTTCTATTTTGAGAAGAGCAATTTCAATTTTTTACCATTCTCAAAACAGGAAATCCAAGTCTCCTCTTTTGAAAATAGGGATTTCAGCTTTTTACTCTTTTTAAAAGAGGGAATTTTCAAAGCTACTATTCTTAAGTAGTAATTTTGAGATTTTACTTTTTTCGGAATAGTAGTTTCAAGATTTTTCTATTCCTACCCTCAATTTTTACTATTTAGACTTTGAAGTGTAAACACTCTAGTCACTAACTATTGGTACTTTTTCTCCTCTCTCCCACACTAAAGTAGGCAAAACCAAAATATTATGAATCTAGCAACTAACAACAAAGTAACCTTTCTCTTAGAATTTTTCCTCTTCTTAAACTGATGAATATTTATTCATATTACTTCAATTAATATTATAGATATCATTATTACTATTATTATTATTACTTTGTTATAAAATAACTATTCAATATTCTTCTTAGGTTTAAGGAACATGGCGATCTCATTACTACTTACTATCACTATTATCGTTATGATTATTATTTCTATTGTTCACTATACTTATTAGTTTTAAGAAGATTAGTGGTCTTATTACTATTTACTATTAACATTATTATCATTATCGTTGCCAAAATAAATAATTAGTTACTATCGCCGTTATCGCATTTTTCCATGTAGCTACAAACTGTTTAATTCTCATTGCTAATCACTGCATTCTTGCATTGGTGTCTTTATTTCAGTTACATGTTCTGCGAACACTACTGTGTAAAATGTAGACAAATACTTTCTCTAACGTTAAAAGCAATATTTATTTTTTCTCAAGTTCTCTCTTAAATTGTTGTATTACTTTGTATTAATTTTACTTACATATTTACTTTTCTTACTGGGGGTGAACGAGGGTATTATTGCGGTTTTTTAGTGATAAGTTTTTATAACGTTTGTCTAAGAAATTTAGTTCGTCGAATCGTTGTAATTTTTTTTTTTTTTTTTTATGAATATTGGACTCAAAAACTACTGAATTCCGCTTTTATAAGCGTATAAACTCATGTATATTGATTTAAAAAGAGGTTTGAAAGTTAAGTTGCCAATGCTGGTATTATTGCGGACCTATGTGTATTATTGTGCACGTTTTATTGTGGTCAGTTTCAATACTTAAACAACAGGGTATTAGTAATAATACCAATATCATGAAAGAGGTTATGTGTGCACCAATTATTGTGGACAAGATATTTTGTTATGCAAATGTTAAGTTTTTAACGCTATTTTGGAACTAAGTTCGATGAGTTAGATACTCTATAACTTAATTTAATGATTTCAGGTGTTTATTTACCATAGCTCATCAGTTCAATTAAAATATACGTTTATACGAGAGTACCACAAAAACTGAAGCAACTGCAACAATAAACTTACTTACGCCTACACATACATACAATTCGTTATGTACTGCTCTTTGAAATAGTTTGTATCAGTCTGCCTACACCGCGTATAGCTAAAGCAACACGCTGTACATATTTTCCACAATACGTAAGGAGGCTTGACACTCAACACCTTTTAAAATAAAAATTTCATCGAATTAAATAACAGACAAACTAATATTTCGGAGGGCTAGGGAGCGCCTAGAGAGTATTCTAAAAAGAAAGGAGCTGAGGGAGGAGATGGATAAGTATTATGAAAATAAAAGTGGTTGAAGGGAGACAAGGGGTATTCGTAAAATAAGGGGCTGAGGGAGGTACTTAAAAAAAATTTAATTTTATAAAATGAAAAACAAACAAAATTTATTTTAGTTTTTATAAAGGTGGGATTAGGGGGGCTGAGAGAGGGTTGAGAAGGGAATATATGGAATGAGCCTTCAAAACTACTGTTGTATATTTATATTCCTATATTATATAGTTGTGTTAAGGGGATTCAGCCTCTAACTGCCCTCCATCCCCATTTATCCCCCTTCAATCCCTACCTTTCTCCGTAGTTACAACACCTTTTAGGATTTTAAGGGTACAATTGCATTTTGTTGGGTTGTTAATTTAATTGCGCCATTCAATTCAAGCGTAGTACACGATACATTTTTAAGAAGACTTTATATTGTATGAGAGTATAAAAGATATATTTTTAAGAAGTCTTGACAGTAAAATTTTTAGAGGAATATCCTATAGTGATAAAAAAAAAAAAATAAATTCATTTCGAAAAATGTATACACTATGAATTTACATATTGTGATTTTTCATATGTCTTTTTAAATTTTCTAATCTTAAAAATACTTTTCCACATTTTGTACAAATTTGTTTAATTTCACATTTACTGTGAATTTTCATATGTCTATTTAAATTTAAATTTAAAATCTTTTGAATTTTGAATCTTTTGAATTGCAATATACGCATGTGAATGTTTTTCCTAATTTATGTTCTATTTGATGCCTAACGAAATTTTGTTTTAAAGTAAATACAATTTTACAAAAATCACAAACGTATAACAATTTTCGATGTGTCTTTTTATGATCTATTAATGTTTCAGGGTTCGAAAATTTTGTTTAGCATACATTGCAGATGAATAAATCTTTTAAACTGAAACATAATTTTTTATCACAAGTATTTAAATAATTGTTTGAGATCAATGATGTATTTTTACCTTAACTGTATTGTGTGGCCTTATATAAAGCAAAGGCAAAGCGAAAACGAAAAAGTAATATCTACGGCTTGCTTGAACTAGAATTTCTTTAATTATATTACTCAACGGGATAACAAGTCATAAAACATTTTAATTACCATTAGATTTAAATAACATTGAAAGTTTTTTTTAAAATACGAAACTTATAAAAAAAATTACGAGAAGTAAATGTAATTATTGAAGACGAAGCTTCAATGATCCCTATAAAAGCTTCAGAAATAGTGGATAAAACTGTGAAAGATTTGTGTAATAATAATTTTCCATTCGGTGGAAAATAATTCATTTTAGAAGGCGATTTTAGACAAATATTTTCAGTAATAAAGCATGGGTTTAAAAGTTCTATAATTTTCTTACATAGTTATTATATAATTAGTGAAACTATAAAGTATTCATTTTTATAGAAACACTTTAAAATTTTGAAATTGAATAATAATTTGCGGTGTACAGATAAACAATTTTCATTATTAATGTTAATGGACATTAGAAATAGAACTGTTAAGTCTTTTGAAATTCCTCAGGGATGGAAAACTGATAACATTTGTAACCAAATTTATTTGGATGGTAGAAGCAGCTGATGAAAAAAAGTCATTTTGACACCTTATAACGACCGCTCGTATATTTTAAATAATCAAATTTTGAGTTATAAAGGTCGTGATCGCACTAAAAGTAATATAAACAAATTTTCCAAAATAAACTCTGAATTATGTACATAAAGGATAACCCCTTCATGTTTTAAATAAAAAAATATACACTATTGTTATATTGATAAAAAACTTGAGTATATTTGATGGTTTGGGCAATGGCACTAGACTACGTATAACAAAAATATTAAAACATAATTTAAAGGCAGAAATAATAACTTGTCAAAAATATAGTAAGAGAGATTTCAAACCCAGAATTACTTTAAATACCAGT
>NW_019379612.1:462465-474565 GCF_000648655.2 Copidosoma floridanum | reverse complement strand
TAACAAAGGTGGAAATTGGGAATATGAGTGAGATACTGAGATATAGAGGCTTGAGGCTTGACCCAACTCGAGTTCATATTAAATACGCTAGGGGCGCTAGGAGTCGGTTTACACCTCCAATATGTTAACCGACGCGATGGCTCAGCGGTAGAGTTGCAGTCCCGTCGATCACCGAGGTTAAGCAGCGTTTGGCCGGTTAGTACTTAGATGGGTGGCCGTTCAAGTCTTGCCGTTTCGCCTCTGCTATTTGCTTCGTGGATTGATTGACAGTTTCTCTGTCCCCTTGACATAGTGAGCGGGAGATGTGCCAAATTTCTGCCCCGTTGTCTAAGTCTGCAGCTTAGACACCGGGTCAGAAATGAGGCAGATACACCGGGTTGTTCCGGATCAAGTTTTTTCTACGGGAGATTTCCCGAGGTTTTCCTGATCCACGTGATGAACGTCATGGGCGAATGTGGAGCATTTGCTAGGGCCCTCCCCCTTCCAATCCCATCCCAATTCCTTCCCAATCCCAAGTGCTAAGTGCCCTAAGTAATAGAGCCTCTACAAGAAAACAGGACGTAAAGCACCTCTGATAAAAAAAAATTTATGTACATGTATAACTGTAAAAACTGTATGCTAATACAAGTGAAATACGACGACTTGATGAATGCATTACGAAATATCTGAAATTTTCAGGGTCAGGTTTTCTATAAAACAGTTACCATCCTGATATGTAACTCCTACATTATGGTTAGAAAATTAAGATGTATTTATGTTGCACCATAAGAGGTTGTGTATAATCAGAGAATATAGAATATACTCTTCTTGCATAGAAGGCCAGATCGGCCGTTTTCGCGTCGCGTCCGCAGCAGTTTATCTTCATATTTTAGTTATGCCCCCATTTTGGGATTCCAAAAGATCACGTGACTGTCGCGATATATATAGTCACTTTGGGGAAAAATAACACTGGCCTTAAGGTAGGACCTCCACCTAAATATGGGGTACAAGACTTATGTAATTAAATAGATGAAGACCCGCTGAATGCAATGGTACCTTCAGTTATGCCCGATGACGGACAAAATCTCGAGATATTAAAGATCAAAGTTCGAATGTTTTATATAGGCGCATACAAAAAACCAGAAAAAAGTGACATAATTACATATTACGAATAAAAAACAATTACGAAAAAATTTGGCTTTCTTCAAAAAATAGAAATTTCTTAGAAAGGATAAAAGTAATCACCAGGTTAAAATTTCAATTTGGCCACAATTTAAAGAAATTAACTGTGAAAGTAGTTGATTCTTTCTTCAAACTCCACCCAGAATTTTTACGATCAATCAAAAATTTGCAAAGATACCTTTAGAAAACAGAAATTATATCGGATATCGGCATATTGACGTGCTCTAGATATATTACGGAGGCTTTACTCCTTGAACTTTTCATGTGTCAACCCCCACTATAAGGTTATGCCATAACCATAATTTTTTTTGAATAAGTAATTTTTTTTTAATATGTCTAAGTCGATCTGACCAAATTTAGAAGATTACGGTTTTTTTCGGAAGAACTCGAAAAGACATGTTTTGCGAGGAGATCAAATTATGTTAGAATACATTTACGTAAATGACACTTTATTGTATGTAATACATGGGTATGAAAGTGAGTTCTTAAATATTTAAATCATTAAATAGTTTTTCGATGAGAAGTGTAATACTTGCTCGTCCACACGAGTATACATATACTTTAAATTATAAATTTCGAATGAAATAAATAAAGAAATAAAGACATATTACAGTATTGATAATGCAACGTTTTTGGAAGTCGATAAATCTGACAGCATCAATTACCCCCACTTCAGCTGGAAAAATTCAACAGATGTCACGAAAATTGGATATCGTAGAAAAATTCATTTGTTTCTTTAGTTGATGTGCTTACTGATGTAGAGAAGTAATTAGAGATGGAAATTTTAATGAAAAAAGCTTTTTTGTAAAAGAAACAAGGACATATTTGTATAATCGTATGAAGCAAAAAATAAAGTAATGAAAATATAATATTATTACATATCAGCAATACGGTATTTGGCACAAAAAATAAAAGTGCAAAATTTTTATGATTATGAAATCGGCGATTAAAAGTATACAACGATTTTTGTAGTTATACAGTTTCTAGTACAAAAGTGAGGGCTCTTCTGATCTTTAATTTTGTAAAATTAATTTTTTACCCAAATTCAAAATTTTCAAGGTGAATGTCATAGTTATAATATGCGTGCAAAATTTTGTGCATTTGTGCAAAGTGCAATCACTACCTTGATATTTTTAAATCCATGCTGTCGTAAGTATATTTTTTCCTTTAATATAATTCAAAATTTTATTATTTAAAATGTACAAAAGTTTGTTATAAGTTTTTAGAATTACTTTGTTCAGACAGCTATTTATACCATCCGCATTAATTTGTTAATAAACATCTTTGGTTTTTCATCTCTGTAGAATTCCGTAAGACTTTGTTCTATTTAGAATGTCCCTTACGAATAATGAAAATTTTAAATCTGTACATCGCATTTTACTTTTCAATTTCATAATTTCAGATTGTTTTAATAGAAATGAATACTTCATAGTTCCCCGAATTATAGAAATTTTACACTTACGCCTTATCACTGGAAGTATTTGTCTAAAATCATCTCCTAAAATAAATAATTTTCCACCAAATGTAATATTACTATTACATAAATCATTTAAAGTTTATTCACTATTTTCGAAGCTTTTTTAGAGATTATTGAAGCTTGGTCCCAAATAATTACATTTCCTTCTGGTAATTTTTTTCTATCAGCTTGGTATTCTGAAAAAGAACTTTTAATGCTATTAAAACGTACTGAAAATCAAAATATTTTATGACTTGGCATTCCTTTAGGCAATAAAATTTTTGCAATTCCTATCCAAGCCATCGATATAACCTTCTTCTTTTCAAAAAAAAAATTTTTTTTTAAATGTTTTGTATAAAAATGTTTTTACAAAACCTTCTGGACCATTATTAAAATCTAAATTTGTANGAGGAAAGAATATAAAAAAAAAAAAAAATAAAAAAAAAGATTAATAGTCCGACTCTAACAGTGAGCGAATCTTCATCTACAGATCCCAAAATCGAGCTCAACAAATTATCTTGACTAGGCCATGTAACGCTAGCATCCGCATCGCAGTCTTTCGGATCTCAGCTAATGATGAGCGCTGTGGTACGAGTCAAGGATTCACTAGGCAGATTTTAATTATTTTATTGAAAATCAGTATTTTGATTACTAGGTTACAAAATAACTCCTCAAAATTTGTTTCGTAATAAATTACAGTTTCAGTGTCCTCAATATTTTAAGATTTTACTGGTTCTGGTAGTCCATAATCTTAGCGTGAATCTTCTTCAAATTTGGAGATTTTATTTAAAAGTAATGAAGCATTATTTTGTTCATCTTTTTGTAAATCTTAAATGAAAAAATTGTTAAAGTGATTTCTAAATAGACTTACCACACACATCTTCAGATATGAGGCTCTTTTACCGTCAAGCTTGAATCAGATGGCGCCAGAGCACGTCGCAGCTGTTATGGCCGTCGCACTTACACACCGTCAAATTTACAGTTGTGTATTGTGTTCGTGAGCCTATCTGTGTAATGAGCAAAGCAGAAGACATAACCTTTGTAAATGATTGCTGTTGTTTGCAGACAATTTTTGTTTGCATTTACGTTTAAAGATAGTAGGAAAAATGAAGTGCAGTGTAATATCCTGCGATAAGAAAGTGAAATTTAAATTTCCTTCTGATAGTGTGATAAAAAAAAAGTGGCTCGAAGCAATTGGGAGACCAACATTTTTGCCGCTCCCAAGTCATGGCTTATGCCTCGACCACTTTGCCTCCACGAGTTCTGCTTTTCTTCCACTGACTCTTGCTCCTTTCCCTTTTAAAAGCTTTTTCAATTCTGAAACTTTTAAGCTCCCATAATATTCTTTCTTGTCTTCCTTATTCATTTCAAAATTTCAAATATTGCGCTTTACCAATACACTTTACTTTCCTATGTACATACAATACTGAAAAGTAATGTTGTGTGAGTGAGACGGCCATGACAGCCGCGACGTGCCCTGGCGTCATCTGATTCAAGCTTGACGGTAAAAGAGCCTCATTAAAAACCATGCTAAAAACGTTCTCAGTTGATGTGGCAGCATAACGTTACAAGCTCCTTTAAATATTTGATATATTTGAGAGTCGTGTTTAACTCAACCCCAAGCAATAGCAGGATCTCTAAACGCACTGTTATGTATGTTAGCAACTGTTTTTAAACTTTTGAGATATTTAGCTCTACTCGCCCTATTTAAAATCAATTAAAAAAAAAAAAAAAACACTCACAATCTTTAAGGTAGGACCTCCGCCTAAATATGGGGTACAAGATTTATGTAATTAAATAGATGAAGACCCGCTGAATGCAATGGTACCTTCAGTTATGCCCGATGACGGACAAAATCTCGAGATATTAAAGATCAAAGTTCGAATGTTTTATATAGGCGCATACAAAAAACCAGAAAAAAGTGACATAATTACATATTACGAATAAAAAACAATTACGAAAAAATTTGGCTTTCTTCAAAAAATAGAAATTTCTTAGAAAGGATAAAAGTAATCACCAGGTTAAAATTTCAATTTGGCCACAATTTAAAGAAATTAACTGTGAAAGTAGTTGATTCTTTCTTCAAACTCCACCCAGAATTTTTACGATCAATCAAAAATTTGCAAAGATACCTTTAGAAAACAGAAATTATATCGGATATCGGCATATTGACGTGCTCTAGATATATTACGGAGGCTTTACTCCTTGAACTTTTCATGTGTCAACCCCCACTATAAGGTTATGCCATAACCATAATTTTTTTTGAATAAGTAATTTTTTTTTAATATGTCTAAGTCGATCTGACCAAATTTAGAAGATTACGGTTTTTTTCGGAAGAACTCGAAAAGACATGTTTTGCGAGGAGATCAAATTATGTTAGAATACATTTACGTAAATGACACTTTATTGTATGTAATACATGGGTATGAAAGTGAGTTCTTAAATATTTAAATCATTAAATAGTTTTTCGATGAGAAGTGTAATACTTGCTCGTCCACACGAGTATACATATACTTTAAATTATAAATTTCGAATGAAATAAATAAAGAAATAAAGACATATTACAGTATTGATAATGCAACGTTTTTGGAAGTCGATAAATCTGACAGCATCAATTACCCCCACTTCAGCTGGAAAAATTCAACAGATGTCACGAAAATTGGATATCGTAGAAAAATTCATTTGTTTCTTTAGTTGATGTGCTTACTGATGTCGATGACGTTGTAAAATTTACGCATCTTCGAGATTCTCTTGTAGGCAATGCACGTGATTAAATCGCGAGCTTTCATGTTACGGCAGCAAATTACAAACTTGCATGGCAACTTTTAGTAGAAACTTATCAGCGTAAGCGACTGTTAGTATACAAGCACTTAAATGCAATGTTAAGAGCTCCACAAATAACAAAGGCATCTTTTTCTGCTCTCTCACAGCTCGTTGATGATAACAAACAACATTTAGCTACACTCAACGCACTAGATCTTGATTCGAGTCAAATACATGACATTACAAGGTAAGATTGTTAGAGTATTCTTTGCCAGCCAATATCAAACGTAAATGGGACGATTCATTATCAGCAGATGTTCTTCGAAGTTTGGATCAACTTCAAAAATTTCTGCGCGAAACCTCATTCAAATATTGCAATTACGAGCAAGATAGTTTATCTAAGCTAGGTTCGAACAAACGCCGCTTCGATTCAACTCCATCGTCAGCCAAGGCAAGGCAAAGTGACTCCGGTATTCGAGTTTTCGTGACGTGTACGTCAGATGCGTGCGTAAAATACAAATTACTTCATTCACTTGTTGAGTGCCCCGTTTATGAAAAAATGAGTGTGCAGCAACGATGGGATTTTGTTAAGTCAAAAAAACTTTGTTACAATTGCCTGTGCACTCATGAGCTGGGCAAATTCACTAGCAAAAATCACTGCAAGTATTGTACTCGTAAGCATCACTCGTCGCTGCACTCTTATAAAAAAAAAAAAAATAAAAAAAAAGATTAATAGTCCGACTCTAACAGTGAGCGAATCTTCATCTACAGATCCCAAAATCGAGCTCAACAAATTATCTTGACTAGGCCATGTAACGCTAGCATCCGCATCGCAGTCTTTCGGATCTCAGCTAATGATGAGCGCTGTGGTACGAGTCAAGGATTCACTAGGCAGATTCATAGCTGCTCGTGTTTTGCTTTATACATGTTCCACTGCTTATTTTATTACTGAAGCATTAGCTTAACTTTTGAAATCGCCTACAGAATTTTGTTCGATTCCAGTTGGTGCCGTCGACGAAATGAATACAACTTCAAAGATTAAAGTGAAATTAATATTTGAGCCACTTCACGGTGATTTAACAAAAACACTTACTTTTTTGACTATACCGAAAATTTCAGATTTCATTCCTGACTCGTTGTTTCCGCGAGACGCGTTTAATATTTCTAGTAACTTAATTTTAGCTGATCTTCAGTTTCATGTAACCCGACCTGTTGATTTACTTATTGGCGCCGGCACCACTTTATCGTTATTATCCATAGGCCAAATAAATCTTTCACGAAATAATAGCGAATTAATCTTACAGAAAACGTAACTTGGCTGGATAATTGCTGGGGGAATAAACGATACTCAACATGCTTTGATGGCTTGCAGTGTAGCCGATTTATCCACACAACTCCATCAATTTTGGAGTATTGAAAAGTTCGATTCCAATGCCAAGCTAATTTCCGATTACGAACTTTGCAAACAACATTTTATTAAAAACTTATCTCGGGACTCGTCAAGTCACTACGAAGTTGCTTTGCCTTTCAAAACAAAGAATACCAAATAAGGTAACTCTCGTGCTCAAACCCTCAAGCGATTTCTTGCATTAGAATTTGAATTGAGTAAAGATGCAGAGCTTAAAACAGAATATTTCAAGGCAAATAATGAATATCTTGAATTAAAATAAATGAATTGAGTTGAAAATGACGACGAAACAGGATATTATTTATCTCATCACTCCGTAATTAGAAAATCTAGCTTAACCACTAAAATTTGACTATTTTTCGATGCATTGGCTAAAACGAGTATGGGTACATCTTTAAATGAATCTTTCTTAATTGGTCTGACAATTCAAGATAAATTATTTATTCATTTGCTTCGTTTTCGCATTCACCGTTATGTTTTAACAGCTGACATTGAAAACATGTATCGACAAATAGGCATACGACCCGAAGATCGAAAATTTCAACACATACTTTGGCGACATCAAAATCAAATTTGTAATACAATTACGTTCGAAGTTTCTGCAGCTTTTTTCTTGGCTATACATACGCTACATCAATTAGCGGACGATGAGAAATCTGATTTTCCAAGAGCAAGTGTTGTTGTAAAGCGTGATTTTTACGATCACGACCTTCTAACCGGAGCTGACAGTTTACAAAACAGCTAACAGTCTTGGTAACCTTGACGAAAAAACTTTTAAATTCAATTGCGCGATAAAACAAAACCCAGTTCACAAAACTTTAGGCATCATTTGGAATTTACAGAGTGATTTCTTTACCTTTTCAGTAAACTCACCTAACGTCAAAACAAAAGTAACCAAGCAACTGATTTTGTCTTTCATAGCAAAAATTTTCGATCCTTTAGACTTGCTTGGACCGGTTATTTTACATGCTAGATTGATAATGTAACAATGTTGTTTAGCTAAGCTTAATTGGAAAGAATCAGTTCCTTAAGAAATACACATAAATCGACTATCTTTGCTGAACAACTTCATATGTTAGGTGGCTTGAAAATTTCTCGTCGAATTTTAATAGATAATCCAGTCAATTTTCAAATACATGGCTTTTTTATGCTAGTTTCGATGGCTATGGTGCTTGTATATATTTACGATCTGTTGGTGCAACGAAATCAGCCTAGCATGTGCTAAGCTACGAGTAAAACCTATCAAAGATACAACTATTCCAAAATTAGAATTATGTGAGGCTCTAGTGTTAGCTAAATTTCTGCAAGAAATAAGATCGGCTCTCGCATTTTAACTGTACCATAAGTCATGTTTTTAGTTGGTCTGATTCAACCATAGTCTCATGATGGTTGAAAAGGCCGCTTGAATCATTAAAAATTTTCGAGAAAAATCGACTAGAGAATACTCGAACTTTGGCCGATTCTGTTTAATGGAGACACGTTAGTTCGCAAAATAATCCTGCCGATCCTCTTTCTCGCGGTCAGTTACCGGACAAATTTTTTAAAAATTCTTCTTGGTTTTTTGGGCCATCTTGGTTAAAACAATCAGAACATGATTGGCCTAAAAGCATAGTAAAGTCTGACGAAAGTCTCCCAGGAATTAATGAGAATGTTTGCTTAATTACTAACAAAGTCCGCGATGATCTGTTCAATCAATTTACTTCCTATAAAAAATTACTTGACGTAACGGCATATTTTTTAAGAATGAAACCCGCTAAAGTAAAAATCCATCAGTCAAGAAGTGAAACACTTAGTGTCGAAGAAAGAGCTGAAGCAGAACATAAAATTGTATCACTCTTGCAAGGTAAACATTTTTTTTCTGAGCTAAAAACGTTACGGTTAGCTCAGCATACAAATCCAGGCCAAATAACTGTACCTTATCACAAAACAACATGCTTTGACGAACTTGATTCGTTCATAGAAAACGATGACTTTTTGCAAGTCAGAGGACGATTAAAACGATCAAAAGTAATGTTTGAGCAAAAATTTCCTATCTTACTGCCATCAAATAATCATGTTACTGATCTAATAATAAAGGAAGTGCATGAAAAATCCATGCATACAGGTATTTAAGCGACTACATACAATCTACGCTTGCGTTTTTGGTTATTTAATGGCAAAGAAAAGTCGTACGCCAGTGTGTCCCATGCGTCCGTATGAAATCCATTGCTTTGCAAGCTCCCTTTACCCGAATCTCGCATAACTGAAGCACCAGCATTCATGCACGTAGGAGTTGATTATTTTGGTTAAATATTTATTAAATAAAAAAAATTACGCAATCGAGTCCGCATCAAGGCCTACGATTGTTTAATTGTGTTTATAAGCACAAAAGCTGTTCACATTAAAATCGTCAGTGACTTAACTACTGATGCATATATTGGGACCTTGAGACGGTTTGTCAGTATTAGGGGCATGCCTTAACATATTTACTGTGACAACGGTTCAAATTTTAAAGGTGCTCATAATCAACTCAATTTTTTTACGTTTCAGATTCCGTTTTTGCGATATAATTTTGTAAGTTCATATCAAAAATATATTTTATCAATACGGAAGCTTTTTCTATATATCTGCAAGTAAAATAAAGAACTCAAACATAGGCTATAGCTATATAACTATGGTTTAATTTTTTGTTATTTTTAGTTATACATTTTGATTTTATTTTATTAATGAAAAAAAAGTGTAGGTTTTTATATTTTTCTCTAAAAAATACTGCTTTTCTAATAACATAAAATTCAAGTAGAAGAAGTTTTTAAGAAGGTTCGGTAGTGTTAGCGGGGGGAAATCTCAGAGAGGCAAGGGGAGGGAGAGCGTCTGGCAACGTTGTGAATTTTTTCGGCTGCTGGCACGTCGTCTACTGTTGTTGTCGTCTACTGCTGTTGTCGTCGTCTACTGATGACAGTGTACTTATTTCTTCGGTTGAATTTTTTATAATTAAATTTTCAATTACAAAAGGAGTTTTTACTATTCATTACATTTCAAAGCGCGCGCCAAAAGCAGCGTTGCCAAGTCGTCTGCTGCGAGCACATTTTTTGCTGTTTTTTAATAGAAATTTGTGGTAGGGCTCTCTCAAACTTTGACAAAATATTATTTTGACAATATTCTTTCATTTAAAAAAAAAAAAAAGCAAGTTCATTTAGCCGTTTTTTTTTTATGTGAAATTTAAGTGATTTCTCCATAAGCCTACATGTTAAAATATTGTTTTTTCAGGTCAATATATCTTAAAAACGGTGTTGTTAAACCCTTCAAAAATTTAGTTGTAATTTGATACTATTATCCCAAACGACATATCGAAATTTCAAAAATTTTCATCATAAAAAATTATCACTACCGAACCTCTTTAAAGCTCTCGGTTGAAATAATAACTTTTCTTTGTTTTAACGTAAAATGACATCTTAGAACGGCTTTATACCTGCAATGATTTGATTCCAAATAAAATTACTCAAAACAAATTTCATGCCGTTGCGAAACAGAAATTTAAGGCAGCCAATGCGGATGCAACAAACAAGGGTTTTAATGTGTAAACGTTTGTTATAACTACAATGAATAGAAGTGTTAAAATTGAGAGATTAGCTTATCTCATTTCACCGTCTAAGAGGAGACAGAGAATAACGATAAATTAGTGTCGGAGCAAGATAATGAATTTAAAAATGAGTTTTTTTTACCAATCAGTATTGCGATGTACCCAAGACTTTTCTTGGGTGCTTTCGGGTAATAGCACAAGCGCAAAAGAACCGTGCTTTCTTTCACCAGATAGGCACGAGTAAGGGAGCCCCGCTACCTATCCTTCAACTTTAACTCCATCCACTTCTCACAACTTAAATACTAACAATTGATTCAAGAAAAACGAGAACAGAATAATTGAATTTAGTTTTTAAATAAAAAGTTATAATTTAATTTACAGTAATCATCGATTCAGAAATCTAGATTAATACTGTAAGTAAGTATTAAATTAATAATTTTAATGATTAAATACATTTCTACATCACTAATAGTCGGAGCATCAGAGACTAAAAAAAAGCGAAAAGTCGTGGTCCTTTCCATTATTTCGAGATTGGTTAAAATTACAAGAAAAATATATAGAACAACATCCTAAAGTCTTGACAATGGTCGAGGTCGGGAACATTGTTTATTATTGCAAAATAAGTTTTTTTTCAGCTTTTTTTTCGGTTATTGTCGATTATCTCCGAAACAGTAGCTTGTAGAGAAAAATGTTAAATACAAAAGTTGTTCAGGAGATGATTCTGCACAAGGATTAAGCATTTAAAAAAATTAAAAAAATTAATTCTCAGTTTACCCAGGCAGAAAAGTCAAAAAATGCAAAAAAATTAAATTATTTAAAAACAGTACTAAAAATTCTTCAAATTCAATGAAAATTGAGTATGTTGTAGTCTTTGATATACTTAACAATATGCGCCCGGTCCGATTGTAAAATTTCAAAACTTCTTGAATGTTTACTTAATAGTAGAAAATTTTTTCCAGGTCAATTTGATCTACCTTGTCCGCATAAACAAAATATTAAGTTGCTAAAAAGTTGCGCAGAAATTCCCGCCGAGACAGCCCGCCACCCGCCGCGAGTGTAGGTGGTAAGTACAAGTATTGATCAATAAAATCGCTAAAAAACGGCTTTTTCATCGAGTGCATACGAAAACATACATTTTTCGGCACCTTACGGAATATATACAACAAAATAAATGGCACCATCGTGTAGCTGACGAAAAATGACATAAGAATAGACCTTAGCTCGTTTTCGTAGGTACTTTTTTATACGAGTAAATAATAATGTAACTAAGAATCTCGGGCGGCTGCATGCACGGACCGTCGAGCGCTCTTCGGACCGCTTCGGGCGCTGTCGGCGCGCTTGGCTCGCGGCGGGTGGCGGGCTGTCTCGGCGGGAATTTCTGCGCAACTTTTTAGCAACTTAATATTTTGTTTATGCGGACAGGGTTGATCAAATTGACCCGGAAAAAATTTTCTACTATTAAGTAAACATTCAAGAAGAGGTAAGGCCGGGTCCGGAGCAGAAATATTAATGAGGGCAGGCGCTACGAGTAAAAAAGTGGAAGAACCGTAACTCGGCTTCTGTTGGTCGTAGAAAAAATATTTTTTTTTTCAATTTATGAAAAAATCAGTGCAATTAAATGCATTTTATTGCAAAACTGTAAGTTGTAAATTGGCGAAATTGAGGTCCTTAACAACGGCTTTTTGTTAAATAACTTTTTTGTTTATTAATTTAAAAATCTCGCTGCACTCTTATAAAAAAAAAAAAAATAAAA
>NW_019379612.1:437696-461640 GCF_000648655.2 Copidosoma floridanum | reverse complement strand
CTTGTCAATATTATAGCTTTAAAAATAACCAATTGTATATAAAATCTCCCACATCATCATAAAAACAGCTGAGAATTATTTTGTATGAAATAAACAAAGTCTTTAAGACATTTTAAACTAAATTATTGACAAGTTGAAAAAAAATTTCAAACACCAAATTAATTATAAGTTGCCTTGAATTTTGATTTCTGGATCGACTGCTGAATCGCTTTTATACATTTTAGAGTTGAATACTTCAAGATGTTCTTCTGAAAATTTTGCACTAATAAAACTGAAAGAGATGGCATTAATACTTTGAATTGGAAAATAAGATCAAATAAAACAAATCGCGCTAAGTAAGTGAATTTTCATTTCGTTCGTTTTTTAGGTGTCGTATCTGTACCGAAAAATTATTTTCGCTTCGGCGTTACAATGAAGAAAAAATGAAATAGCTTTAATTGAAATTTTTAAATTGGGAAACTCTAGGATTTTATTCTTCAATCGTGAATCAATGATTTTTTCCAAAACTCATCCATTCTAAGATTGCAAAAAGTTAAATGATTTAAATCAAAACCTAATAGCAGCTGTGGAATTTCTTTCTTTAATAATTTAAAATTAATATCTGAAAACGGAAAATAAGTCTGAAAATCGTCAAGTAAGTTGGAATTCTAACTCCAAAATTCACTAGTCAAGGCATTGGTAGGTTCAAGAAAATTAAGCATTCAATGTACACGATCGTTTTTCAGATAATTTTTTTCAATTTCGTTGAAAGCAGTCAAGTAAAAATTCAAGCAATTTTTTGAATGACCACAGAAACTAGAGAAGAAACTAGAGTCCATTGCTACTTTAAATTTTGAACAATTATTTCTGAATTTATAAATGACTGACTTTTTAGTTTGAAAGTATGCATTAAATTTATTGAAATATAGTTTAAAAAAAGGTAAAAATATAAATATGATGTCACTAAGTTATCTCTGAATCATATACAATTATATGAGATTTTTTTTCGTCATCGTTACTTTTAGCATAGTTCTCGTGAGATTCGAGTAGAGAAAAGGATTTTAAAACTGGTAATTTACCAAGTATCCGGTCAATACCATTAAAAAGTGAAAGCCATCTTGGGTTGGCTGATTTCAAAAATTACTTTGTCAAAGATTCTTCAAAAATTTGAAATTCTTTTTGTTCTTGCATATCTTAAATCTATTGGAAAAGTATTTAGCAATCAATTGTAGCAAAGTCTGAGAATATGTTGGAATGTCGGCGCAACTTTTTTTTGCAACTAAGGCTAAAATATAGTTAATTTAAGAAAGCAAATTGACATGTAGAGCTTTATTTTTCAACAAGGTAAAAAAAAAAATTTTTAATCACTCGTAATACTAGCATTGTCACATACCAAACTTGCTACATTGCTGAAAGGAATTCCATGTTTTGTAAAAAATGTTTTAAACACTTACAACAGTTCTTTTGCACTACACAATTTTTCATCTAATTGAATGAAATGTAATAAATGATCAACTGCTTTACCCGTTCTACGATTAAAATATTGAGTAGCGACGCAAAACATTTTTTTGAGTGTGATACCTGTAGATTTATCTACTAACATTAAAAACCCTCAATTTTAAGAGTATTAACTACCTTTTGAAACTTATAAGCGCTCAAAACAATTTTATCAAACTTGCACATTTTTTCCTGTTCATGCCCATTTGATCTACCATTTGTGGTTTTTTGCAGAGCTCCTGTACGAAAGGTATTAAGTTGTTTACAAGGTGAATCGGCAAATAATATTCTGCTATTGAAAGGGATATTTTAAATTCAAACTATTTAACTTGAGTAATTATATCAACAACATAGAATTATTAGGGGAATTAATTTTTTGTTTTTCAATATTCACCCTAGTTAGATGTTTTTCTGTTGAAATGTTGTAACGTTGTACCTGGCCAGTTTAGCACACGCACACCACTAGCCAGAATACAATGCTATGGGTACAGCTGTGCGGCTTCGGCCTCTTTGATACGACGGTCGAATCCCGACGCTGCCACTTAAGCCCCGCACAGCAGTTATTAAAAAACTTAATTATCGATCAAGTAACTAACACTTGGCGAGCCACTAAATTCCCGCCAACGAGCCACTGACGATTCCCCCGAGGAGCTACTACGAAAATCCCTCAAGAAGCCACTACTAGCTACTGCCCGCTATGCTCAAGGGCAAGAAGTGCACCTCGCGACCCGAGTTTCCTTTACCCCAAAGTAAACTAGCCACGAGTTCTCCAATCCTATCAGCCACTAGCCCGATATGAGAGACTCTTAGCGTCCTCCTCACGGTTTCGCGCACCTTGCACACACTACCACCACTGATTAGGTATCAACAGTACTCACCCTGATGCTGGCGATTCCCCGGTCTCTTGGGTCCCCTGTTGCCTGGTGTCGGCTTCGGCCCAGATACTCCTTTAACCTTTTTAGCCACCCGATCGCAACCGGCCAGCCAAAACCTTGGAGTTCTCTTCCCGGACACAAAATCCCAGGAAGGAAACCCAGACAATCGCGAGTTACACAAGACTTTACAAAATCTTTCTCTTTGATCACGTAGAGCTAAGAGAATCTCAACAACTGCTTAAAGAGACTCAAATTTCGCTACTGCTCAGCCCAGCTACTTCAACCTGCTCGATAACTCGGGCCAGTCCCTACCAACAATCCCTTGATCGATCGCCAACCGTCGATCAACGATTGCTGATTGGCTAATCATGCCCTAGCGCCCTTTTTTATTTATTCAATCATTTTTTAAGGGTTATTGACATAAGGTTTTGACCGGCAAATCATACCGGCGCCTCCACCGGTCTGGTCCTCCTGTTCCAGACTGTTCCACTCCCTCAAGAGTGGAGGCGCCGTCACGAACCGTCTACCCGACACCAACCAATAAGCCACACCTCTCATGCCCGAGTCACGTCAGCACCGCTCACCGAGCGCGCACGCACGACCCATGGCCTGAGAGGCGTTGCCCGATTGTGTCAAGCACACTCACAGAGACGCGCACATAAACTTGAGGATTTAACTCAGCCATGCTTCTGAGTGCGTGTGCTCGACTCTGCGACTTCGTCGCAATGTGCTTGAACAAATCTTGTATGTGATAGCACGTGAAGTTGGTACTACAAAAAAAACAACGGGCTGGTTACTCAACGTTTAAAACATCATATTATAACCAATATTGAAGCAAAGGATCGACTAACTACGCTGAAACTAAAATGCGACTACTCTTATTTTTTTATTGATGAGCCAACATCACTGCTCTTTTTTGATTTTCGCTAGGAATTTTTATTCACACTGTAAGACATGATTTTGGCTCTAATCAAAAAGTGAAATAAACTGACTTACGAACTCGCAAGATTTTGTACTGTGCCAGCAGTTAATTACCTACATATTACACACGATACACAGTATTAAACACTTACTTTATCAAAAGTACACTACTTCTTCGCTACTAATGTAATATAATAAATAGTAATTATTTTACTACTTTGTGATATCCGAACCTGCTTCCTCTAAAGGCAGACGCAAAAAAAAAGAAAGCATAGTCCCCCACGCTGTAGTAGTGTTGCAAATACGTATACTTTTTTTTATATTATAGTGTAGTGTATATGTATACTTGAAAAACAACACATGTCGCAAAATCAAAACAAACAACATCCACGAATGCTTCAAGTGAGCCGCGATTTTCACACGTAGCTTTTGGTTTTACGCTGCCTGTAGGCACGCTCCTTCTTCTCATGCCATGCAGTAATTTATGATAACTGCTCTGTTTTTCAGAATTCTTAACTCTTGACAGATACACATTGTCGTCAATGAGTATATAAAACTTGCCAAGAGTTGTCACGACTAATTTATTTATGTACTGATAATGTACTACAGCAAAATCACCCATGAATAAATCAGAGTTACGCCAGATTATATTGAGAAAAACTGATCGTTTATTAATAAATGTTTTTATAGTTACTAAATAATTTCAACGCATTTTCGTTTAGATCGTATCTTATTCACTCCTTTCTGAGTAATTAAATTTTTTTTTGAAAAAAAAAACAAAAAAAACTCCTAATTTTAGTATTTTCATTATGCATTGCATTTCATTTTTGATAATTTATTCTTATAATAAAAATTATGTAAAATAAAAAATAATTATAATTAAAAAAAAGTACCACAATAAGGAAGGGAAAGGTACCTGGCTACGAATCACGTGGTAGCAATACAGTTAGTCCGCTCGACCATCGATTGACGAAGAGTCAGAATTAAAAGTAGTATTTCAGTTGTTAGAAGTGGGTGGAGCTGAAGTTGAAGGCTAGGTAACGGGGCTCCCCTACTCCTTCCTGCCATTGTGAGACAGCACAGTTTTTCTGCTCTTGCGCTACTAGCCAAGAGCATCCAAGAGGAGTATTTGATGTATCACACCACTGTTACCAATTCTACTTTATTAATACAAAATCTGTTAAAAATACAAACCCGCAATTTTTACCTGTAGTTTTTAATTTTTTCAGAAAATGTACAATAAATTTCAACTAAACAAGCCTGACACGAAAAATTTTTTTACCATCTTAAACTTTTTACTTTCACTTTTTTTTGTAAAAAGCTTGTTTGGATGCGAAAAACACACGGTGTGTGCAGCGCCTTTTTCGCATCGAAGGCGTTCTTTTTAACTGTATAAAGGATGAGCGATAGAAAAAAAAAAGACATTTATTGATAGATTTATACGTATTCTTTCATTGTGCAGTCAGTTTTAATAGAGAAAATTTTTTTCCTTGCTAATATCAATTTTCAAATTTACGCCGTTTTTTTCAAAGTACGTATTTTTCTTTCAGCGAAGCTTCTTATGTAGGGCCCTCACTTGACGAAATTAGGGGAAAGCGTCACAATTTTTCTTGCCTCCTTCGTTCCTGTTCGTTCCCCCACCACCGCATGCTCTCTCGACAGCGAAAGAAGTACATATATAGATATGTAGCTATACAGTAGCGGGCAAGCACGCGTTCTTTCTCTTTCTTTCTCTTAGTATCACCGAACGGTAAGAGAATTTAAAATAAAAATTAGACAAGAAACTCGAGAATAAAACAGGTGAGGTATATATTTTTAGAATAAATCATAAGCCAGAAAAATGTAGAAAAACCCTAATCAGAAATTTTCTACGTAAGCACCCTAGCTAGCATACATTGGTCCTCGTGCGGGAAATGCGCTGTTAGATAGTGGCATAATGTTACGGGCAAAGACCTTGGCCCTACATAGACATCTTAGTTTGTCTAAATATATAAATGTAGTAATTGTTTATACCTATATAGGTACAGTTTACAGAATAATTTTTCATAGAACTTTCAGAATTTTTCGAAATTTAAAGAAAACAGCTATCGATTAAAGAAATGAAATGATTTATTATGTAATGGGTGGATAGAACTTTGACCATTATTAAAAATATTTACTTTAAAATAGTATTATTTAGACTATTCTGAATCCATTCATATTTTTTTAGCATGTATTATATTATTAAATATTGAGAAATATGAAGATGGAAAATCGTGTTCAACACGGACTCTTATGGGACGGCTGCCTAATCAGCATGAAAAACTATGATAGAAATAACACATGTTAACAAAACTTAAAGGACCGATACACAACTATTCAAGGAGTAATGGGGCAAAGTTTCAACCCATCTTACAATACTTTTTACAGATTTAAGCATTAAACTGGTTAAAATCCCTTTAAAAATCACTTATTAGTATTCTTCTGTGCTTATCCATTTTATCTAACGTACCTGTAATGTGGTTACCTGCAAAAAAACAAATCAACTAAGCAACGTCCTTAAGGAGGTTGTTCTATTTATGCAAATAATAACAAAACGACTTAAAACTTAAAATTATGGTAAATAAGACTATTTTGCAGTAATTTCTAGACGATGAATTTTTTTTTTATTTGTAAATATATGTGTTTTTATATACGGTATTACATATGGCATCACCAATACAAAACCCGTTTTGTAAGGCTACATGTAAAACCACATGCAATACCGTATGGCTTTCCCGAAGTTATTAAACATAGAATTCTCTCATCTATTTTTCAGGTGGGTAGCCTAATTGAAATCTCCGATCGGGAATGTGTGTAAACATGACGTTTCCGAAAGGCGCAAAAATCTGGAAGAATATAAAACATGATGGCTAAAGTACGCGCGATAAATTGTTATTAATATAAAATAATGAATGAGCATTAATAAATTTGGCATTTCTTAGATAAAACAATGTTAAATGGACGAAAGCTGTATAATTTAAAAAATAGTTTCTCTATAAAAACCTTATCGAAAATTCGCTTTTTCCATGGGTCTCGCAACCCATCGTATTTAAAAATTTTTCTTTTTTTACTTACATTCGTCAAAAGTTTGACTCTAACTATTGACATGCACATTATCAAGTTGGGACCTATAAAGCTTGACAAATGACATGCACTTGAAGATAGCGGGGTGTAATTTAGCACTGGCAAGCAAGTATCTTGGGGAGTGTCAGGTTAAATACTGTTATACAACTTGATTATAATCTAAAACAAGTAGGTAGAAAAAATAAATAAAAATGCACAAATTGACAGATTTTGATTTGTTTTTTCTTTTACACAGTAAATTTTATATGCTTGAAAAACTTTTTAAGAATGATTTAATCATAAGTTCAGAAAGTTTACTACTTTTAATATTAAATTATCGTTCCATTTCAAAGAATTATAAGAAAGTATATTTATTTTTCATATTTTCAAAATGTACATAATTACGACTTAGTCCTATCAATTAGAGTGTAAATAAATAATATCAATCCTTCGTGTTGTATTAAGAAAATTAAAATGTTGGCGGCAAAAAGTATGAAAATCATAGTGCAGCGAGGGAGCGAGACGAGGTGAGCGAGACCCGTTGTTTTAGCAGATGACACTGTTCTAACTGCCATGTTTACAACCTGTTACGCTATGTCTCTCATTCTTATGAAAAAGATGTCCTCTCGAAAATAAGTTTGTACACCATTTATTTATGTAACGTTATAAGTTATAGCTTACATTTAAGACCGGACAACAGCGACATACCGCTGAGAACAATCAACCAAAGTACGCCAATCAGCAAATCGGTCAATATTCACATTACAAAGCTTTTAAAATTCAAAACAAAACTTACCACGTGATATTGGCACATCAGCGAGTTTTTCAAATTGTAAAGAAAAATAGTACTTTGGTACCCGTAGCTAACGTATGCCAAATAATAAGTGAAAAAATTTTAAATAAAAAAAAGTTGACAGAAATCGAATTGCATACGTTTGTCAATGATATTTAAAAAAACATTAATTTATAATTTTGCAAAATAAAATTAGCATCATGGTAGTATAAACTAACGTATGCAAATCTCAGATCTACGTAGTTTTACGCTTGTTAGGACAATTTAAAATTTTGCATACGTTTTCAAGGTGTACACTAAGTTCCGAAGCCGATCTCAAAACGTTACGTTTACCAATACCTCTGAACAATAATTTAACACATGTCAACAATATATGTGTTATTCAAGAGTAAAAATAGTGTACAATAAAAATTTGCATACATATTTTGCGTGACTAAATTATTGGTATACGTTGAAACATGTATGTCTAAGAGGGCTTGGTGGCTTAGTCGGCTAGGTCGTGGCTCGGCACACGAGAGATCACGGTTCCATTCCCGGCCAGTGCGTCTTTTTCGGGCAAGTTCCTATGTGAATTTCACATATGCTTTTTTACTACGCAAGTCTCCTCGAAGAGGGAATAAGGCGACCTCCTCGCAGCAAAATTGCCTAATTTTCCCCCAACCCCCCTCTCAGTTATGAGAGACCTCCCATCCCTCTTTCCTCCCTTCTCCCAAGTGCTAAGTGCCCTCAGTAGTGCCCTTTATACTAGAAGCCGGACGTAAAGCACTGTATTATAAAAAAGAAAAAAAAAACACGCACGTCTATTTATATATTTTGAACAATAAACTAATGTATGTAAGCTTGTCTGATACAAACTTCATCAAAAATACGATAAGCAGAAAATTCAGCGTACGATATAAGAATGTACAGGAAGTTAAAACATGTTTTTGTATAAAAAATTATTAAACATTTAGTAAGCAAAAATTTTTGAAAAAAAAAATTCATTTTAGAAGAAACTTTTCTGAGAGTTTTTGTACACAAATAAAGAAATTTAAAATAATGCATTTTAATAATAAGTATTACATAACCTTCAGACAATAAAGGGAATTACTTAATTACAACTCAAAAATCTTTTTCGCTGTACCCAGAGCTGTGAAGTAGATTTTCAATACCTCTCAGTATCATGATATTTTCTACCTATTTATTAATACTTTCTTCTTCGTCAGTGCCATCATCTGTTTCCTCATCCGAAACATCAGAATCAAGCTCATGTAAGTTTTCATGATTATCATCATTATTATCCTGGATGGAGTTTGAAAAACAACAAATGATTTACTTTACACGTTTTAATTTTTTACACACTCTACATTTGCAGTATAAGCAGTATATTACCGACATTCTCAGATAAGATGACAATGTCTGTCACTAATTCCGGCATTCTCTTACCATCAAACCAATAAAAATGCAATGATTTATTTTTCTTTAACCAACCAAATTTTGTGGAATCCCACTCGCAAGGGTTTTAAGTATCAGAATTTTGCTACATGCAATAACTGAGTATAGTTCTCCGTACGTGCTACTCCAATTCACGCAACGTTTTAAGTTAGTGACAATTGCATAATTATGCGTAAAAAGTTGTAGTCTAGCGTCGTTGACTTTTAACAGCTTTGTAAGTCTGTTAGCCTTAATTGCATACATCTTGCATGTAAACTCTTGCAACAGATCTATCGTTTTCTTACTAATGTATAAAGCCAAGTCACTACAACCGTCGTAATCGCTAACCGCGAAAACTACTGAACTGATCTAGCTAAAATTTTGCAGACCGATTCTTGACACTTCCTAGATGGTTTTAATATTGTTCTAATCTTGAAAAATTTAACAACAATAGTAATAAATGAGCTCAAAGTTTCGTAAAAATACGCCAGCTTATCACTTTAAGGTTATTGGGTTATTGGGTTATTTTTTAATGACATATTTATCAAAATTTTCTTCAGACTTGGTGCATGGATCTATAAAATCCTTTCTCTTACTTTCTTCGATTGTGTGTACATTGAGCAAAAAATCAGACACCTCTGAAGGAGCAGCTTCTGCAGTACAAATATTAAAAAGCACATCGTCTTGAAGCTTGGCGAAGAAAGGATTAATTCGACTAATGAGACAGGTAATAAACTTTATCATCTGATGATGGCTCTCCCTAATCCTGTTAGGAACGAGATCATTAGTTACATCTTAATTTTGCATCAGCCTGCAATCAAAGAGTACAAAAAACGTAATGACCCTTCGAAAAGCATAACTAAGACACCACCGATATCGAGCACCTATAGAATTTGTGAGATACGAAGCTCCTTTCAGTTTATCCTTTGAGTCATGGTTTATGGACTGTTCCATGATCAAATTCAGATGAGAGCTTGAAAATGGCTTATAAGTTCTTTTTACACCGATTGAAATTTAATTTTTTAAGCCTAGATGTGTTTGCTTAATATCAAAAAGTGTTATAGTACCACATCAACTAACGTGCATAATTAACGTGGTTGAAAGTAAAAAAAAGATTTGTTAATTTTAGCAATACATAAATCAATAAGTTTATGTTCACCATGCGAATACTGTATTCCAGAAGAAAATACTAATTGTGAATTCGATGTACATGGCATAGAATTGTCGTGTTTTACCATGTATAACGTTAACCAATTCAGAATAAAAATCGCGAAAACTTCTAATCAATGAAACAGCATCTTCATTATGGATTATGAGATTACTTACATTATCTTCATGGAAGTCTGTAAGGTACTTAACGATATTATAGCTTATTAATGGGACGTTCTTTTACAAATCGAACACCTTTCTGACATTCACATCGTCGATTTGGTTGAAATTTTTTTTACATGTTTTACATCGAAAAAAAAGGGATACATGATTTTTTTTTTTTTTTTTTTTATCCAATTTTATGAAGGAGAAGTGATCGAAAATTTGAGAATTTCATGATTTTTGCCTCAGAGGCTCAATTTCAAAAATTCATAACTTTAATTCTATTTGAGCTAGAATCAATTTTTTTTTTCATTTTACAGGTAACAAAATGAGCTGTAAGAAAAAAATTTTTACACAAATAATTATGAACAAATTTATATTGTTATAAACAATTGAAATGTTTAAATCGATTTTTAACAATTGCCCTACCCTCGTAACTAGTTTTTAATGTTACCATCTTATTCTACGACAAATTTCCTGTCGAAAACGTATATTTGTTTACTGGGGAAATTATAATGAGTATTGGAAATAAATCGGTGCCGGTATAGTATGCGCTCCACCGCTAATGTGCGATCCACCCGTGTTCCACTGCTTTGTGCTGGATTCACCGTTATGAGATTGATAGTCGCTTGTGTATTTGTGTACCATATTATGTAAATATTATTGTTCAAATTTCATTGCGTGGTATACGATCTCAACTTTTAATATTTCTTCGAATTTGAAAATGTACACGATATTATCTACGTGTAACTGCTCACATTTATTCGCAAATTGTTTTTCTCATCGCCGAATTAGTCAGTCTCATACAGTTTATCACAGCATATCTTCACGATGTTACTCAAGGAATTTTATACCCGTGTGCTTAGTTCAGATATTTCGTGCGTCCAGTTTTTACAGACCAATGGTCTGCTTCGTGACCTCGAAAATCATGAGCCCGGCAGTAAATGCAGCACGGACTTGGTTCAAAAACGACGAAAAAGTCGAGCGGGTTAATGGACTGTAGTACTTCGTTGTCCAAAAAAAGTGTACCACACTACTCGTACCATTCGTAGTGGCAACGAGTTCTTATTCTATACCGACATCAATGGCCGTCTTAATAGTAGTTTGACGTTAAGTCAAATCGTAGAGCTCGTGTTCTTATTTACATTAGATTTACCATTAGACAAAGTTACTGAACTGACCAGCAGATCGCGAAATACTGTAACAGATTGGTTCAACATGTGCCGCGAAGTGTGTAGTGCAATTATTTCTAAGAAAGAGAAGATGACGGGAACAACTGAAGACCTGATTCAAATTGATGAATCTCGTTTTGCTGACCGCAGAAAGTATAACCGTGGTCGGATGCTGTCTGGTGATAGGGCACCAGCTTTTGTGGACGAAGATGCTATTACGAACAACATGCGAAATCATGGGGCACGTGTGGATGGTCCATGGGTGTTCGTCCGTCGACAAGGTAATGATTGTCGGTACTACGTTGTAGAAAGAAGAGATAAAGCAACCCTAATATCAATTATACAGCTTGAATGTACGGAGGGATCCGTAATACATTCCGACGAATGGCCAGCTTACCGTTGCCTTACGGATTTGGGGTTTATTCACGAGACGGTAAACCACCAAGAAAGTTATGTTAATCCAGATACTGGGGCTCACACACAAAGCATCGAGAGATCCTGGTTGGACGCAAAGATCAATATAATGAAAAAAAAAGAGGAGTTCCTTTGACAATGTTACAGTCGCACTTAGATCGGTACTGCTGGGAAATGTGGCGACGGAACGAAGCAGATTTATTTCTTGCACTTCTAGCAGATATTAAAACAGTATATGTGAATAAGAGTGACTAACAGCTTACAATGGTTCTGTAAATAGCAATATACAGGACGAAACTATTGAGGTGGACATTAAGAGTAATAACTTATGACAAAACTATTACGGTGAATTGTAAGACTAATAATTGTTGGAAGACGTTTGAGCCGACCTCCTCGCGGTGTCTTCTGGGTAACGCTAACAGGCTCATATTAGGTTTTGTGAAGTAATACTAGACGGCAGGGCACACAATAATTGTAAGACGGCAGGTGGAGCGCACACTATACTAGTAACACGGTAGGTGGAGCGCATATTAGACTAGTAGAACGCAGGTGGAGCGCATACTATACCGGCACCAATAAATCAATTTATGTAGTGCAGTACGTCTTATTGAAGGGCGCATTCTATCGCACGCCTCATTTTCTTTGCACTATGTCGCTTTTCTCTATAATACAAATAATTAATTATTTTCATCAGTTTAAAACAATTGTTAATGAAAAGATAGTTATTTAATATGATTACAAATCAATTTCAGTTCTTTAGGAGTGTTTATCATATTATTTATGGATTAAGCTTATCTACTAACTTTCGTGTGAGTCATACTTAAATTTTGCCTATGTTACCTATTACTATACAATCGTTTTCAATGACTCATATCTTTTAAATCCAATTACCAATACGTGTAGCTATAAAATCAGCTAAATAAAGCTTATTACCTACCTGATCATTCTTCACCGTGTCTACGAGTATTTATTTTGAATTTATCCATTCGTAAGTGTAAACCTGTGTGTCTAAGCTATAGCGAGCCTATCGGCAAAGTGTTAATAAGAATAATAAGGATGCCTAAAAAAGTATCACGGAAATTACGAAGAACATGCATTTGAACTGACTCATGTTTTAATCCCTTTAAATTAGCTAGACATCCAAAAAGAAGAACACTGCAATTGAGAAAAGTAAATGAAAATTTGCTAAGTGCATTAAATATGTCAATATCTCCGGAGTTATTACAACTAAGAATTTGTGATACCTGTCGTCGACGCATCAAGAACAACAAAAAAGGAAATGATGCCAAGAGCAATAGTGATCATGGTGAAATGGTACGTAACTACATTATATTAGTAGAGATCATGTTAATTTTTCTGGATACGTGACTGAATAGCATCTTATAAACACTTTGCCGATAGGCTCACTATAGCTTAGACACACAGGTTTACACTTACGAATGGATAAATTCAAAATTAATACTCGTAGACACGGTGAAGAATGCTCAGGTAGGTAATAAGTTTTATTTAGCTGATTTTATAGCTACACGTATTGGTAATTGGATTTAAAAGATATGAGTCATTGGAAAAGATTGTATTGTAATAGGTAACATAGGCGAAATTTAAGTATGACTCATACGAAAGTTAGTAGATAAGCTTAATCCATCAATAATATCATAAACACTCCTTAAGAACTGAAATTGATTTGTAATAATATTCAATAACTATCTTTTCATTAAGAATTGTTTTAAACTGATAAAAATAATTAATTATTTGTATTATAAAGAAAAGCGACATAGTGCAAGAAAATGAGGCGTGCGATAGAATGCGCCCTTCGATAAGACATACCGCACTACATAAATTGATTTATTTCCAATACTTATTATAATTTCCCCAGTAAACAAATATACGTTTTCGATAGGAAATTTGTCGTAGAATAAGATGGTAACATTAAAAACTAGTTACGAGGGTGGGGCAGTTGTTAAAAATCGATTTAAACATTTCAATTGTTTATAACAATATAAATTTGTTCATAATTANAAAAAAGAACGACTTATATTAGATATCAACAAATCCATAGACCCCACAACACTAATTGACCTAATTGCAACAGGTTTACCAGAATTTATTTTGAATAAAATAAACAGAGATGAACTTACAGATAGTTTCGATTTATTTAATGAAATTAGAAAACATGAAGGTATGATATATAAAAAAAAAAAAAAAAAAAAAAAAAAAAAAAATTTGTATTCCTATTTTTTCGATATAGAACATGTAAAAAAAATTCCAACCAAATCGACGATGTAAATGTTAATTTTTTTCAAAATCTGTCCGGTTTGTAAAAGAACGTCCTATGTGTGAAATTATTGTTAACAGTGGTATTATAAGATTATTTATTAATGTTATTACACCACGATGAACGTATCAGAAAGGTATGAAATGTTGTATAAATAGCAAATCACATAAACTGCATAAAAAAATGTATTTAGAACCTTTAGCTTACAGTTCAGAGGTATTGGCGAATGCAACATTTGGAGATCGGGTTCGGAACTTAGTGTACACCCTGAAAATGTATGCAAAATTTTTAAATGTCATAGCAAGCGTAAAACTACGTAGATCTGAGATTTGCATACGTTAGTTTATACTACCATGATGCTAGTTTTATTTCACTAAATTATAAATTAATATTTTTTTAAATATCATCAAAAAACCTATGCAAATGAATTTCAGTCACTTTTTTTTTTATTTAAAATTTATCACTAAATATTTGGTGTACGTTAGCTACTTGTACTCGAGTACTATTTTTCTTTACAATTTGAAAAACTTGCCGATGCGCCAATAACATGTGGCAAGCTTTGCTTTTAATTTTAATAGCTTTGTAATGGGCATATTGACCAGTATGCTGAGTGGAATACTTTTGTTTGGTTGATTGTTCTCAGCAGTGCGTCGCTGTCACTCAGTCTATTTTCAGATAACCTCAGATTAAATGTATATCTTCGCTGAAAACGATCGAATCATTGTATAAAACTTATAGATACCACTTATTTAGAGTTGAAAGAATTTTCCTCATCAATATCGTTTCATTTATTTCTACCTGTTGAGAAAACGTTTAAAAAATCAGCAAAATCAAAAGATGTCACCTGAACAAAAAAAACTTTTTTTAACTAATTCAAAAAAATTTTACTTAGAACGCAAAAAGAAAAAAACAGTTAATAATAAAGCACTGTAAATATATGTCAGGAAATACTAAGTTTTAAAATGAAAGAAAGATCGACTTTTATTGCTGGCTTAATTTCTTATGAATATGTATATTATGAAAAATACATCTATTTGCTGCCACATCAACTTCTTGAAAGATCTGCTTATTTTTTAATATTAAATCTAAGTTTTAATCGAAAATTCCTTGCGGAATAAGAATGAACACATTAAAATCTGTCAATTTGTGCATTTTTATTTATTTTTTTAGCTACTTGTCTTGGATTATGCGAGTTGTGAAACAGTATCTCACCCGACACTCAACGAGATCTGTGCGCGCCAGCGCTAGATTACACCCCGCTATCTTTAAGTGCATGTCATTTATCAGGCTTTATACGAACTTGAAAGTGTGCATGTCTATAGTTCAAGAGTTAAGCTTTTGACTAATGCAAGTGTTAAAAAAAAATACGTACTTTAAAAAAAAAAACATAAACTTGGAAATTGATGTTAGCAGGGAAAAAAAATTTTCTACATAAAAACTAACTGCAAAATCTGAAAGAGCAGGTTAAAATCGATTAATGCCTTTACTTTTTTTTCTCATTATTTCCCATCCGTTGTAAGCCAGTTGAAAAGAACGCTTTCGATGAAAAAATGGCGCTGCGCACGCCACGTGTTCCACTTTGCTTGGATACGCCCATACATGTGTGTATATTTACACAAAAAACCGTATCTTCAATTTTTATGAATTTTCAAATTATGTTGTGCAACAACTACAGAGATACAAAAGACGCTACATTTTTAAGGATGATTCAGATTACACGACGTTATTTTTTGTTTCTAGGTAGCATCAAAAAACTTAATTTTCATAGAATCACTGGACTATCCCCTTCACAGCTGAAAACGTGAGTATTGCCATCACGGAGTTCTCAAATACGTAAAAAAAAGCAATACATTTTTTACTATCTCTTAACCAATCTCTGATACTTTCTGGTAAGCTGGCTGTATCTACACTCTTGGCAACTCTTTATTGGAGTATACCTTTGGTAGGTGGTGGTCTATCTTTATTGATTATTGGTTTTTTCTATCCAAAATAAGTATTGATTTCGAAGGTTTGCGCAACTGTTATCCAGTTGAGACTTCGTTGCCAACAAACTGTTTTTGTCGAAAACAAAAATAATGGAAAATTTGTGAACCACTACAAAAATTTTATTAAAAAAAGATTATTGTCAGGTAAAATTTTAAAAAATGATATAATAACTCTTAAATTGTTAAGATTTGAACTGACTCATGTTTTAATCCCTTTAAATTAACTCATTGTATACAGAAATTGATTGTATACTAAAATAATCCTGTTCACAAAAAAAAATTTTTTTTTAATGATAAAAAAATAATACTATTTCTAATATTAATCCAACATTTTCTTGCGCTTGTCGAAACAAAATTAAAAGTGCTTATTAATAGAAAATTGCTCCCCACACGCTGATATTTTTATTTTTTTATATATCAAACCGTTAAAAGATATAAGCAAAACGAAATTTAAAAAACAATTTTAGACATTTTTGACATTTATAGACCACTCAAAAACAATTATAACTATTTTTTTTTTTTAATCAGCGGACTGAATTATATATAATATAAAAATAGCCTAATTATCGATCAATTTTATGTTTCAGAAGTTTCTCGGTTGGTATCCATGTATGTAATAAGAACTGAAATCAGATCGGCGTGCTGCGTAGCACAATCAGTAAGGTCCCTGACTGCCAATCCAAAGGATGTGGGTTAGATTCTCGGAGTCAGTAAAGTTTGAAAATTTTATTTACACTCATATATTATATAAAAATATGTATGTGGACACATATGTATACTACGTATATATAGCACATACATACGTCATATATACATGTAAAGAAATAATATTTTTAGACTCATTTACAAACAAAGGATGGAATTCAGTTACATATGCTTTAACATTCAGATACAAAAAAGGATTACTTATTGATTATGCTATGAAAAAAGAACGACTTATATTAGATATCAACAAATCCATAGACCCCACAACACTAATTGACCTAATTGCAACAGGTTTACCAGAATTTATTTTGAATAAAATAAACAGAGATGAACTTACAGATAGTTTCGATTTATTTAATGAAATTAGAAAACATGAAGGTATGATATATAAAAAAAACTTTACAAGAAACAAAGAAACTAAACAGGATTATAAAAAGAAGACTGAAGAGAGAAAGCCCTGCAAAACTTGCGAAGACTTGAAAAAAGGAATAAGATATCATCCAGAAGAAGCATGCTGGTTCAAAACAAAAAGAAATGAACATGAAAATATTAATAAGCCCAGAAAGGTTAATAATAATTCTATTATGGATGTAGATTTAAATACAGATCAAAAAAACGAGTAATTACACCATTAATTAGGATCAAACTGCTAATAGAAGATAAATTACAAGTAAATGGTATTTATGATTCAGGTTCACAAATCTCTATAATAAACTCAAGACTAGTCAATGTGAAAGAAAATAAAAGTAATGTAAATATAACATATATGAAAACGGTTGATGGTGTAAAGAAAACGGGTGGTTTGATAACTATTAAAATAAAAATTTTTGAAATTTAAGACAAAATAGATGTATACATTGTGAATCAAGATGATTTTGAGGATTTTATAATAGGGTTAGGATGTGATAAAAAAATTTTAATTAAGCCAAAATGAAAATTTAAAAATCGAACAGTAAAAAGAGGCATTTTTTAAAGAGCATCAAATTAACATAGATGAAAACTTTATCAGTAAAAAAAAAAAACAGATATAGATGAAAAAACAGTTTCAATTAATTTTAACGAACATGTACAAGAAAAAGAATTTAAAATTAAAATAGACCATTTAGACCCAAAAGAACAAAACGAGATAGAGAAATTAATGGAAGATTATAGATCAGTTTTTGCAAAGAATAAATTCGATATTGGAACGGTTAAAGACTACGAAGCTCGGATAGATTTATTGATTGATAGATACTGCAGCAAAAGACCATACAGATGTACATTAGAAGACAAAAAAGAAATAGAAGAGCAAATATCTGAATTATTAAAAAACAATTTAATAGAAGATTCCTACAGTCCTTTTGCGCCTCTGGTAACATTGGCATTCCAAAAAGATGAGAATAGAAGATCAAGACTATGCATTGACTTTAGAGACCTAAACAAAATTATTGTACCTCAAGCCCAACCATTTCCACTAATAGATGATTTGATTTTAAAATGAGGAACTGTAAATTTATCACGACACTAGACATCAATTCAGAATTCTGGTCAATACCCCTACGCATTGAGGATAGAAAAAAGACAGGATTTGTTACACAGAATGGACACTTCCAATGGACCTGTTTACCATTCGGATTAAGAACATCACTAGCTATTTTTCAAAGGATTTTATGCAACATCTTAAGGAAACACAAACTCACAAATTTCATGGTAAATTATATTGATGATATTTTAATATACTCACTATCTTTTCAAGAACACATTCAACATATAAAACAAGTGTTACATGCAATAATTATAGAAGGTTTCAGATTGAAATTTAAAAAATGTATATTTGCATCAAATTCTATAAAATATCTTGGTAATATAATTGAAAATAACTCGGTAAGACCTTTAAAAGACACTTTAACATCAGTAAGAAATTTCCCAACCCCAAAAATACAAAAAAAACATAAGACAATTTTTAGGCAAAATAAATTTCTACCATGAATATACACCAAAAAGTTCAATAATATTAGATCCACTTCACCATCTTTTAAGAAAAAACCAGAAATTCATATGGACAGAAAAATGAGAAGAATCTTTTAATCATAAAAAAAAGATTTTATGTTCCCAACTAGTATTGGAAATATTCGACAAAGATTTGCCTATAAAAATTTATAAAGATGCATCATTAGAGGGGATTGGGGCAGTATTGAAACAAACGCAACCAAATGAAAAAGATAAAACAGTGGCGTTTTTTTCAAAGAAACTCAACGAAACTCAAAAAAAGGAAAAGGCTATGTACTTAGAGTGCCTTGCAATAAAAGAAGCTGTTAAGTACTGACAACATTGGCTTATAGGAAAACAGTTTACTGTATACTCAGACTACAAACCTCTTGAAAATATGAACATCAAAGCTAGAACAGATGAAGAGATAGGAGACTTAACGTATTATTTATCGCAATATGATTTTAAAATAAAGTACATTCCAGGTAAAGATAATATAGAAGCAGACTGCTTAAGCAGAAACCCAGTATTAGAACCACAAGAGAACTATGAAGAACTATTAAAAATAGTTAATTTAATAAGAATCGATGATATATTAATAGACCAAAAAGAAAATAAATTATTAAGAAATGGTAAACTTCATTTGATAAAAAAAGATGAGATTTATTATAAAAAGATAAAAAGGAGAGAAAAAAATTTATTATCAGAAGAGTTTAGCAAAAAACTTATAAAACAGGTACACGAGGATCTTTGCCATATTGGAATCAGACAGTTACAAAAAAAAATTAGTACGATATACACAGCGAAGAACTTAACGAAAAATATAACAAATATCTGTAAACACTACGAAGTTTGCGTTAAAGATAAGTCAAGAGGACAAGAAAAATATGGATTACTGTCACAATTAGGACCAGCAACAAAACCATTTGAAATCATGTCTATTTATACTATTGGTGGTTTCGGTGAAATTAGATCAACAAAAAAATATCTACACCTTCTGGTAGATCATTTCACTAGATATGCTTTTATTTCAACCTCAAAAACGCAAAGTGCCAGTGATTTCATTAAACTAGTAAAGAATGTACTAAAAATCGATAAAATTTAAAATTTAACTAGTTAAGAATGTACTAAAAACCGATAAAATTGAGTTAATTTTTACAGATCAATATTCAGGAATCAATTCAAGAGAATTAAAAAATTTCTTAAAAGAAAATAATGTGAAATTAATTTTTACAGTAATAAACACCCCCTTTTCGAATGGATTAAACGAGAGACTAAACCAAACACTAGTCAACAAAATAAGATGCAAGTTGAATGAAAAAAAATTAAAGAAAAAGACTTGGACTACAGTGGCTCACGATTGTGTTGATAAATATAATGAAACGGAACACTCAATTACAGGCTTTGCTCCACAATATTTGCTAGATGGCACTGATGTTACTGTATTACCGAAGAAATTAAAAATGGAAAAAAAGGAAAGGACTCGATAAAAGATAAAAAACAAGCTTTAAAAAGTACAATGAAATCACACGATGACAATAAAAGACTATTTGATAAAAATCGAATACATTGTGATTTCAACATAGGAGACAAAGTCTATGTAGAGAATGGAAACAGACTAAATAGGAGAAAATTAGATGAGTTAAGAATTGGGCCATACGAAATAGTAGAGAAAATATCAACTATTTACAAAATAAACACGGGAAAACAGAAAATAGAATCAACTTTGTTTCATATAACTCAACTACAACCAGTAATATCGGATGACGAGGGGACAGATGAAAAAGAAGAAATGAATACGGAATAACGAGATGGTGGCTGCTTCTTGCCTTGGAGGGGAGATGAAAAGAAATAATATTTCTTAAATTCGAATTTCATTACGTTTCGCGCGGTTGTAGAGTGACTGCCGAATACGTAAAGGGGAGAGTCACTGATAGAAAAAGATAAAGAGATAGATAGATATATAGTTACATGAAAAGGCACACGTGTATGATTAAAATAAGTTAAATAAAATTTAAAAAAGATCAACTAATAAATGAAGAGTGAAGAAAGTGTAAATAAAGAAGTGATACAGAATAAACTTTAAATGTTGTTTCTTTGTTTACAGGTGAGTTTGTACATAATGTAAATAACTGTGTAATTCCATGAATAATAAAAACTTCCTTTGTTTACAGAGAAACAATTTCTAGTTTATTTTAAAAAACCCTGAATAAATAATTGTCTTCTATACATATTTGTAATTAAATATCATATATATGTACAATGTTTAATTGTTATACACTCTTCTATATAGCTATGTATACGGTTATTACACTTTAAAAAAAAGTGAGGGGCGGCCGTAAGTGCGTGGAGAAAGAGACAGAAAGCCGAGCCGACCCGAGTGAAACCGGAGATCGTGCCATCGCTCGGTCGCTTCATCGCGTCGGTCGAACTCCGAAGCGCGCCGTAAGATGTTTCACATCAAAAAATTTAGTGTACTTACAGAGTAAAAATTATGATTCTTTTGATTACGAGCCCATTACCTAATATTTTGAACGACAGAAGTTTTATATACACACGATTAATCTTTTTACACAACGGATTCATACGAAAGCATTCAATTTTAGTGACTCAGAAGTTCTAAAAACCATGGGAAAGGAATAAAATTTACGTAGTCTAATTAATAAAATCAGGAATAAAGTTATCGTTGAAAAATATCAAGTTTTGACCAAATTAAAAAAACACAAATATAACCAACCTCTTTAAAAGTTCTTTGCGTAAGAAGGTGACGTTTGATTCTTGACAAAGCTTCATGTGGATTGTCATAAGCCTGTTCAATCAATCCAAGTTCCTCTCGTTGACTTTGATTTAACCTGGACTTGACACTGTAGGCTTCTTTCAACCTTTCTAAAGCTAAAATCAGCAATTTGGTATCGTGCTTGTAAGATAAAGGAGGAAATGGAATTGGAGCGAATCTTCGAGATTCTAACCAATGTACAGTTGTAGTGTAAATAGCAACTGCTTCCTCTGGTGAAATGTAAGGCCCATCCTTCAAGAAACAAGAAAATAAAAATGAAAATATTAAGAGGTGCATTTACTTATTAATGTTACAATTATTCAAGATACTTTTAGTACCTTCAGGTAATTGTGCTGGCGTTCTTGCTCTGCCTTCAGATAAAGACGAGTTAAACGTCCTAAATTCTTTTTACATACAGTTTTGTCGACAGTTGCACCTCGTCGAATACGCTCACGATTGTAATGCGCTGTATTAGTCCACCAGTCAGCTTTCATTTTAACGTAACGAAGAATCATGTTTTCAATAGGAATGGGTAGTCCTGGAACCTGAAAATCAGAAATAGGAGAAAACTTTGTCAAAAAAATAAAATGTAAACAAACAGAAACAGAATAAAATCTTAACCGAACAGTATTAGTTTTAAGTGTTAAAATGAATAATTAACCTTCCATGGGATATTAGCTTTCCAGCATCTCCACGCTTCACTTAAGTGTTGCAAAATTGTTCTGGCCTTGTTTTGCTTTATACCTTCAGGCATCATATCAACGATATCGTGCATAACAGATGCTCTCAATTCAAGATCAAAATGCGACTCAACTCTTTGCTTGGTAACAGTTTTGGCCACGCCCTTTGAATGTCGCCCTTCAAACTGTCTCGACAGCAAGTTACCTAGCCATCTTTCAAGCAGTGGTGTAATACCACGCATAAAAAAGAGCCACACTCGCCAGCCAGGTGCCCAAAAACCGCATCCAGGACCTTTGCCAACTGGACCCTTAAAAAAAATAATAAAAAAATAAAATACTGAACCNATAATAAAAATTTTAAAAAACAAAATAAAAAAAACACAAGTAATGAAAAGATTTGACTGTACATTTGTTTAAAAATTAAGGGAAAAAACTTACAGTATTAAACCGATAATATATTAAGTGCTTTAAGTCTTTGCACATTCTAATTTGTCTCATTAACTTGTATTTGTATCTGTACATTCCAGTTAACTGCCCAACGTGGGCAAATATGTATTGCAAACCGTCGGCAAGTTGGAACGCATCAACATTATTCAAGCGATATTGAACATGCGAGTCGATGATTAATTTTGTAAGCCTTAATATTTCACGACACAAATGGAATGCTGAAATAATAATTGAGATTCATTAATTAAGTAATAGTGTACACTTAAATAGAAAAAAATGTTACCCTTTTAATCTTAAGCTATTAGTGTGTTATGTAATAAAAGAGAAAAAGGAAATAATTATTAATAAAAAAAAATGTTAGCATGTTATTGACTTAGCCTTTAAAATGAAGAATAAATATTGCTGTGTTAATCTGGAGTTATGGGTACAGGATCAAAGTAAAATTTAATAGCAACAAAGAACAATTGAACGAACCATTTCCGAAGCGTGACTTTTTTCTTTCCTTGGTTGTGAGGGTTTTGCTTGGCTTCAAATTAAAATTGTAATCAAGGTGAAGGTAATTAAGGTTCTTGCGGTGAATAAGCAGGTTCAGCATGTTATACCCTTGTCGGCAGACTTGGAGGCCGGCTTCGACCCAGTCAAGCGTCGTTGTCTGGAAGAACTTGGTGGACTTGAAGGAGCGGAAAAGATAGCGCTTTTTCTGTGGCTTCGGGTGTCGATGCTTGAGGGCGTTGAGCACAAAATATTTTAGCAGTTTTTGATAGCTGACACGCACCTTGACAGGCTGACCAGGCGGACAGTGCTCTCGGTACCAGGACTTGACGAGCGGTATGTCGATGGCCCGTCTTGTTCGGCCAGAACGTGTATTGAACGGACGTGGTGCCCACAACAGAGCTATCCCGTTAGCCGTGTTATCTGTATAAAGTGGTGTTTCCTGCAAAAATGGCTGCACCTCCTCAGGCAAGACAAAATCTTCATCATCTTCGATAATTGGCTCAACGGTCTAAAATTATTCACACGTTATCGTTAGTTAATCTAAGTTGTACAAATTCTTGTTTATCTGTATTATTTTAAGATCGAATGATAAACTTTTATTACATTTTCAATTAAATTTACTTTAACTACGTATAACACAATGTTTATACAATTCTTGAAATGTTTTTGATGTGCTACGTTACAGAAAGTTCAACATTGACTCTGGAGTCAAAGATAGGCCAGAAAAATCAGCAAAAAACGGTGGAAAAAGTCTCTTATGCGTAATGCTAACACCAATTCGAAACCAATAAACAACAGTCCTATGACCATTACATGTTTTGGAGGTAACCTAAAGACTGTTAATTACCAATCAGAATTATTAAAATTGGATAATTTCTCTTTCAAATAGTCGAAGTAAACAGCTGAAATTTTTTTTGCACTCTACTAATAATTATCTTAAAATCTAAAAATTAGTTAGAGGATCAAGAAAGTGTATAAGTTATCTAAATTGTTTTAGAAAGAAAAAACTTAAACTTTTCAAGAAAATCCACTTATTTTTTGAACGGCTTTAAACATGTGCACTTCAGTCGTACAATGCGTAACATAACCTGTTCAATATGATATATATATATATATATATATATATATAGACTGTTACGTCGGCGTAACGGATA
>NW_019379612.1:425486-437531 GCF_000648655.2 Copidosoma floridanum | reverse complement strand
TATATATATATAAAGAGTAGATGGAACCACGCTTAATGAGCGTAGAGAGTTCACGCGTTGGTCGCACATTTTCTTTCTAAATAGAAATAAACCAACTTTAAAGTTATGGAATTCACAACTTGGACTGTGATTTTAAAATACTAAAATTATAAACTGGAAAAAATCATTAAAAACTTACGAATGGGTCTCAGGACCTCTAGCAGAAGTACATTTTAAAAATGGTCTGTTACTCAATTTAATCTTATTTTTAAAAAGTCATGCATTGCTTATTAAAACGTGATTCAATAGGTTTATTTGATTTGACATGTTTAATTAACTTCAAAATAATCCCTTAATTTAAAATTAAAATTTGAATTTTACGCCTTTAATAACAATATTAATATTACATTATAAGTGTACATCAAATAATTATTACAGGCCGAGATACTTAAGGTGGCTACGGTTCGATAGCACTTATGTGGCAATTACTATATTTTCTACTAGTTAAGTAATTGTTGAATAAAAATATGTTCTCCATACAACGTGGACAGTGAGTTGTAAGAATCGTAATAAGAGAATTTTTTTACTAATTTAACAGAAATAAAAATAGAGTTACGTAAGATTCTATGGTCTTGGGGTGCGCACAAAGTAAATAGTCGAGGAACTAGTATCAACTTCTTTATTTATTTAAAACAAGAGAAGAGAGTGTCACGTCAGTAAGACCTTCGTCCTTGCCGGTTCTAACCTGAGCCGGAGCTGCCGTCAGCATCCTATCTACTTATCCCTCTGCTCTATTCCACTACGAATGTCTTCAGTAGGCCCAAGGAAGAGGGGGCTATGATACCGTAAGTGAGACGTCCGAGGCCGCGACGCCAACGTCCTCGAAGGCAACTTCCTTCATAATTTGTATGTTTGTGATAGAATAGCGTTGGTGTAATATTGTTTGAATTGTATATTACTTCCAGTTTAAGGAAAAAGGATGGTTTCAAGCGCTGTGTTTCTGTTCCTCTTACTGCTTTATTTCGTTGTATCTTATGTGTATACATGTTTGTTCATGTTAGCGCACTTCTTTCATACAAAATTAGTTTGTTTAAAAATTCTCTTATTAACTTATGGTACATAATTGCTTACATATATTTTTCTTATTTTTATTTAATTATGAGCTATACAATAGATCGTAATGACACATTGTTTTTGCATTAAATAATAATTATTNTTTTTTTTTTTTTTTTTTTTTTTTTTTTTTTTTTTTTTTTTTTTTGTTTTTGTTTATTTCGTGTTCAAGGATGTCTAGGGTAAAGGGCTTACTGATTTAACTTAGTTATTATATTATCACTAGTGTATGTTTTTTGTTACTCTTACTATAAATTTTATCATTGCTCCCTTCCTTTCATTCTTATATGTCATGCATGGAGAGGGAATTATGATAGAGCCTTATGGATTCGATAATCTGACGGCGCTTGTGCCTATTCACCGGGTTATTGTTTTTTTACTTTCTTCTCTCTCTTTTCACTAGCTGGTATTGCTGATTTTCGTCGATTCGTATGCTTAATTTTGCGTGCCGTAGCCTTTATGTTTGCCCGCGTAGATGACTACTTAACAACCTTTTTTATCTTTTCGTTGTTTTTTTTTGGTTTTTTGGTTTTTTTTTTGTTTTTTTTTGCTGCATTATCTTGGTGGTTTGCCACCACCGTAACTTCCCCAAGTCTTTGGTGTGTCCCACGCCCTGAAGTGCTGGGCAGGTTTATTTTAGCAGAAATTGTTGGTGTTGTTTTCAGCAACATTGCTGGTTATTTCTCTAACGTCACCATAGCGTCCGGGTAATCCGTAACGTTGATTTTTTTTTTGTAAATTTCAATGCGTTCTTTGTTTTGTATTCTCCCAGATACTAGCGTCAGCTCAGAAAGTTCACTGTGCAGTCCGTGAGCCTTCGTCTTGGGTTACGAGAATTGCTTTCGATTGTTTTATGTCCGTACCGGAAGTATCTTTGTAGAATTACTGAGGGTAGCAGGGTGTTTTTAGGTTATCTTCAAGGAAGAAAGGGGTGGTCTTTAAATGCAGCAGATGTGATTGCTTTAGCAGATCATCGTGTCCAGCAATAACGACAATAAGTTTGCGTTACCTAAAATCTGATCAACATTCTTTTCGGACTTTGTTCTGTCTTTTGATTTACTATTTTTTTTCGTCCATTCAACCCTGCATGTTTCATGCTTACAGCCTAATTGTTGTCGTGTATATACGTGTTATATAATTTTAAAAGACTGTAGCACCCCACTATAATTCCCCACTTTAACCAGTGTGCATATATGTATTTACTTTTTTCTCCAATCCTACCGTTATTATTTATTTACCTGCTTCCGTCAATGTATATTTTTTTTCGCAGCACGTCCGTTGGGCCACGAAAATTTGAGAAAAGAAAAAAAAAATTTTGTACGCTTTTTAACAGTATTGTTTTTTTAAAAAAGGGTGGGTTAATTGCCTGAATCTCTGTTTGTTACGCCGTTATCAGTTATTTTATTTAATTTTTTTTCGTATAATTTGTTGTTAACTCGCAGCTCATCCGAGGGCCGCAATCTAATGGAAAATGACGCTTTTTCCGCCTTCTAACCTCAAAATAGCACCTTCGCCGCTTTATTTTGGGTTCTCAGGCGAAAAAATAGTATACGAAACTCGTTCGAAAAGGCTTCTTTACGAACCTCGTTACGGCCCTCGCCGTCGGCTCGTGCCGTACACCTCTCGTTTCGTAAATCGAAGCCTTTACAAACTCGTACGCAATATGGTATTCCCTATATATTTATACACGTATGTTTTATGTGTATCCTGTATTCCTATGTAATACTATACTGGTATACTAGTTTTATTATTCGTATATTCTGTATTCCTTCTGTCATTGTCGTCGTCGTTGTCGTCGTCGTCGTTGTCGTGTCCGCCTCTGTTCTTGGAGCGAAGTTTGTTTCTGTGCTCCCTGAGGGCTTCACTGACCTACGTTCTTCTTCTTCCACGTTTTGAGCCGTTGTACTGATCCAAGTTTGTGGCATGTCAGACTTAGCTATCATTATTTCTTTTGAAGGGCTCGTTGTTGGCGGCGTAATTGAAAACTTTAGCTTTTGTCTGTTTAATGAAATAAATTTTCTCTTTCTTTCCTCGATTAGTACAACTGCAGGTGTGCTCGTCGTTTTTACTTCCCTTCGAAACCCTGGTTCTTTTATAATATAACATAATTTTCTATCTGTCATTCCTTGGAAAATAAGATTATCCCTTGCAGTAGCCATCGGACTCGCAATTTTTCCTGGCCACTTTTTTGCTTCGTCATCTGATGTATCCAAACCTATTCATTACATTTTTCTGTCACGCTTATATTAATTCTGTCTCTTACAGAATTATTTTTTTCTTTGCACCCTCTTATTACCATTATTAGTACCGTCGGTGAGCGGCTTATTCGATGTATACTCGTACTGTGGTGGCTCTCCTTCACTCTCTTCTTCCTTTGATCTCTCTCGTGCTTGATCGGTTCTATCTCAATACTTTGACGCCACTGCCTTCGAAAACACCTTTTTCAGAGGTCTCAGTATCCCCTGCTACCTCGTCTGCTTCCGTGGTCTCCTTCATTTCTTCATTACCTTTCACTTTCTTCGCCTCTTCGGCCGCCAAGCTTGCTTGTATCAGCTGCCGGCCCCAACTATCAAGTCCTGTTCCGTGATTTCCTGATTAACTATTCATTATTACGGGTATTCCGCAATTTGCAACAACGATATCCTTTGACGGGCTCTCATAGTGTTCCATAATAGAGAACGGTACTTGCTTTCTTGTAAGTGTATCTAACTGACGCTTATGAGTTTTCTGTCCCTTTAGTACGGCCCATTTTTCTCAATCACTGGTGTGCTTGTTGAATTTATCCCCTGTTGCATTCAATCCTTCCTTCGTAAGTAGGCTAATCTATCGTTTACCAGCCCCTGTAAAATGATTTTTTCTCCTGTTTGTCTGCCAGCTAATACAGTTCTTGGCGTGGCCGCTCAGTGTTTATTTTTCCTCTCCTATTACTCGATTTTGAGAGAGTGCATTAGGTGCTTTGTTTGAAATGCCTGGTCGATATACTACATTGAACTCGTAGCCTTGTTGTTCCACTTTTAGCCTGTTAAATCTCATGTAAAGCTGTTTTGACGTACGATAATGTTATAGTGGTTCATGATCTGTAACCACTGTAAATTTTTGCCTAAATAAGTATGTCCGAAACTGTTTTTTGCAAACACTACTGCCAACAGTTCCTTACCATACGTCGGGTAGCGTTATTCGCTACCTCAGAGGCATAGTGAAGAATATTTACACGGTTCATTTCTCCAGTTCGCCTTTGCTTAATATTGCCCCTATTGCGTAATCTGACGCGTCCGTTGTAACTATAAAGGGCTTGTCCAGATAAGGTGCAACAAGTACCAGCTCACTACATAATGCTTCTATTAGTTTCGTAAAGGCTTGCTCCTGCTGCTTTTCCTATTTAAACCATGTTCCTTTTTTTAAGAGCTTGGAGAGCGGCTGAGCAATTTTGGCATAATTATGGGTGAATCGTCTGTAGTAGCTAACAAATCCAAGAAACTGTTCAATTTTTTTGGCATCAGTAGGTCTTGGGTATTTTCTTGCTACCTCGATCTTCTTTGGGTCCGTTTTTATTTGCCCATTCCCGACAATATGTCCTAACACTTTCACTTCCCATTTCAGAAATTCTTAGGCTCGATGGTCAAGCTGACCTCTGCCAACTGATTTAAGAGTCTAATAAAGCGTTTATCGTGTTTCTGTAAGTTCTCAGCAAACACCATTATTTCATTTAAGTACACCTCTATTTCGTGCTCCTATAGACCTTCCAAAGCGAGTGACATCGCTCTTAGAAATGTATTGGGCCAGTCCGTACACCCCATTAGCATTCTCTTATACTGATAATGCCCGTATGTCCCAGAGAATGCCATTTTATGTACGTCCTTTTCGTGAATTTCGATCTGAAAAAATCCTTGTTTTATATCGATTACTGTCATATATTGAGCTAACGTTAAATGCTCGAGTATGACGCTCTGAAATGGTAAGGGATGGCAGCTTCCTATGGTAATTTCGTTTAGCTGTCTAAAATCAGTTACTACGCGCCAACGCTTCTCTCCGTCCGGTCCTACATTCTTAGGTACAATCCACATGTAAAAGTTGTATGGAGATTTCGATAGTTTGACTATACCTTGTTAAAGCCATTTTCCTATTTCTTTCTTGATTCTCTCCCTTAGTACCAGCGGGTACCTATAGTGCTTAGCTGTCACGAGTTTATCTGTTGTAGTCTTAATGCTTTAATATGTTAGTGGCTTTTAACGGCTCTCGATACAGACCAAATACGAAGGGATTATGCTGTATAAGTTTTCTGACATGTAATTTTTCCTCTTTGTTACAGCTAGACACGTCTACGAGTTCCATTATTTTTTCTACTCTAGCAATTTAATGTTTATTTTACTGGCCGTCAAAATAACTATCAAATTTTTCTTTTTCTCCTTTTTTTTTTAAACAACCTTGTCATTCCTTCATTGAAGCCGCTCGTATCGTCCCCTTCGACGCTGAACGATTCAGCCACTAGCATTACCTGGCACTCTAATAAATTGATTTCGGGTAACGATATTTTAACTGTTTTATCACTTGTAGTAATGCACTCTGCATAAAACTTTCCTACATTCTGTGTGGCTACAAAATTTCCAAATAATACGCTTTCTTTATCTATTTTCTGCAAAGGGACCCAACCAATATTAACATTTTCGCTCGTTTTCTCAACACGAGCGTATACCACTTGCATTGTTCTGGCAGGAATTTTGAGCATCTCTGGCTCCAATGTCATATTCATGCCTCCCAAATGCAAAGTATTTTTCCGGGCACATATACGGCCATTATACATTTTAAAAATATCCCAACCAATTATACCTTCCACATCCATTGGGAAGTTGCGTGGTACCACATGTTATGTACAAACGAGGCCATTTAGTAGTATTCATACCATACCTAAATTGCTAAACTCACCGTGCGTAACCACAATAATTCTAACTTGGGTTCCTTTGTCAACAAAAGTGTTTGGACGAAGGCTATCTTCTTTTACGATTGATATCTCTGCACTTGTATCGACGTAGAATTTTATTTTACCATTTTATAGCCAAGAGCTTTTCATACATATTGGGGGGGGAGTCTTACCTGCTCTAAATATACTTATGGTTCTACAAGAGGGTTCGTATTTACTATCTCTTCGTTCTTTTTCTTCCGTTCGTGGGCTATTTTGAAGCGAATTATTTTTGCTTATCATCTTATCGACGTATACGCTCGTAGTCTGTGGTTCTCTTACTTGAACATTGACTTCACATGACGCACTAATAACTTTTTTTGCGGACTGGGATAAGCTCAGTGTAATGTTACTGAGCTCCTCTGTCTCTACCAGCAATGTATATACACCTTCGTGCGTTTCGTTGTCTGCACGTGTGCCTGCTGTCCCTCTACCACTGAGCGCGCTTATCACCTTATTGCCTACTGCTGAATGCTCGATGTTTGGGGATCGCATCAAGCATCGTTAAAGTTTAAATTTTCCACGTTTATTCTTGCGTCTTGCGACTCCTTCCATAAATTCGCAGTGGCCTCGTTTCCTCGTTGTTGGCCCTGGTTCTTATAACCCGTTTTATATTGATACAGTCCTCTATAATTATCACCCCCCTTTGTACTATTGTATACGTTTCTACTATTTAAGTTTTGATTCTCTCTGTTTGGCATATTATAATTACCTGCATAACCATTTTTTGGACGTTAGCTGATGTAAGGGTAGTTATTATTGTTATTATTATGATTTCTATTGTAATAGTTATTGTTATTATTATAGTTATTGTTATTGGGGCGCCTGTAATTACCATTCTTACAATTTTTTAACTGTTGATAATAATTATTGTTACCATTGAAGTTGAAACTATTTCGCCACGTAACATATGATGAGTTATATTACGCAGTTCTGCTCTTATTTCCCATTACGGTAGATTCTTCGGGCGGTAAGTAGGGTGGTTTATCGGGTGTGCTAACTTTTCAGTTAGTATATCTCCATACAGCTTTTCGCATTCCTTATTAAAGGGTCTGTGGTATCCTCTACAATACGAACAAAATTTATCGTGTTCGTCAAACCTACTCACTACGTACTCTGTGCCTGTGCTTTTCATTTGTGCATCATTGGTTACTAATGCGTTTATTTTAGAATACCTTTGATCTGTGTGGTAACTTTCTTGTGTTGCATAGGAATTGTGTGGTCCTTGACCCATGTTACGCAAGCCCATTGTGTTGTCTACGCTTGTGGCTGCTTTTATAGCTTCATAATCTTTGTGCTTGACAGCAGTATTGTGCAATCGATTTACTTGGGTACTGCGTTAACATTTTTAACTTAGCTAACAGCGTCTTCGCACCCTCCATGCTTTCAAATCGTCGTGAGCGTGCTAGTAAAAATTCATAGACTGTATTTAATAGTGAAAGCCGCGCACGAAACTGGTCTACAGCTATACCCTTTAACTTATACCTTTGTGTCCCTGTAAAATATTGTTCATATGCCCATGGAATTGTTGTTTTCGCTATCTGTACCATCTCTTTAACTACCTGGAAGTTAATTGGGTCCCCGTTAAATTTTGGGATGCCTCCTGATGCGCTATTCACATGAGCTAGTATGTTGGGTCCATTCGAAGGCTGCATGTATTTAGCTTGCTGGTGTGCTATGAGGCTGGTATGTACCATACCTGGTTGAACTGGATGTTGTTCGTGTAAAAGGAATTCCCCATTTATATTATTGCTCTGCAAGGGAAACTCAAATAACGGTACCCTTTGTTGGTATCGTCATTATTTATCTATCACAAATAATTAAAGCGACCAGTAAGTGCCCCTGGTTATGTGGGCGCTTACTGGTCTTTTCAATTGTTTGTATTAAACAAAATAATAACGCAAGTGCTAATCACCATGTAACCCAGGACACTTACTGGTCGCTTACTTAATTTAAAAATAGATAAAATAATAACATAAGCGCTAATCACCACACAATCTGGGGCACTTACTGGCTGCTTTAATTATTTATGATTAGTAACATAATAGGGCAAGTGCCTATCCTTACACAACCCAGAGCACTTACTGGCTGCTTATATTATTAATAAAACAAATATAATAACGCGAGTGCCTATCCCCACATAACTCAAGGCGCTTACTGGCTTGTTAATTCATTTATGTTCAGTAAAATAATAACTTAATCGCCTATTTCCCACACAATCTGGGGCACTTACTGGTTGCTTTAATTGTTTATGATTAGTAAAATAATAACGCAAGCGCCTATCCCCACACAACCCGGGGCACTTCATGGCTGCCATAATTATTTATGATTAGCAACATAATAGGGCGAGTGCCTATCTTTACACAACCCAGAGCACTTACTGGTCGCTTTAATTATTTGTTATAAAAAAATAATAACGCAAGCGCCAATCACCACACAATCCGGGGCGTTAACTATTCATATATATACACATACAGACAACATATACACATTTTTGTAAATTAACAATTAAAAATAACTTTAGATCTATTACATTTAAGGTTCATTAACACTACCACTGAGAGGAATACAAATGAAAGACGACGAGGTATACTATTTTATATATCGATACTTTGTGAAGACAAGGAATCACTATTAAAACTTCTTTGAAGACGGTCACAATAATTGAGGACACGGATCGAATAACTCGCCCGACGCTCGAAACGGAATTTAAGTTCGCGACCGAGGGGCCAATTTTCAAAAGTCCTTAAATCGCTTTTTAAAAAATACTAGCTTATAGACAGTAAAAAGCCGCATCTTTTTTGTTCATATAAATTTTTTTTTTGGTTAATACTTTGCGAGAAAAAAAATAATTACCGTACTTTCTGAAAACTCAAATCCAATGGATTTTAAAAACATATATCGCTGTTTCTCAGCCAATTATTATCGAAATCGTTTGAAACTTGGTATGGGATCAGGGAATACCTTAGCGTTGCTGATAAGCTGATTAGAATTCGTTTTACTTGTCATGAATTATAAATATTTAATGACAACGTGGTAGTGCAATAATTTTCAAACTTGTAAACTTTAACGAAAAAAAGTATGCGGGGAAGTTTCAGCTTGACAAAACTTCCAGCGACAAAGTTGATCCTTAAGACTCGAAGAAGTTTTTCTCAAAGTTTCAACTCGATTATTCAAGAAACAGCTGAGATACAGAACTTTTTGTAACTATGTGCACAGCTGGTAGTAACTGCACCACGTCGGCTGTGGACCAGCTCCTGCATCAGGTTAGGTCGGCTGCTGCATACTCGTGACAACTTTTCGCCTGCCGTCGGTCATACGTGCATTGTTTACACTTTATCCATGAGACAGGGGCAGGATATTTATATTGAATTAATATCAAATAGTTTTGTAGTATCACTTAATATTTACACAATTCGAAGTACGTTTATACATGTGATGCATATAAAATATTTCTTAAATCAAACTTATACATTTTTCTATTTGGAATCCGTTTATTTCAATAAACATTTTCTTGTCTCTTTTTTAACTACCGCTTTTGATTTTACAGTTTCTTTATTTTTAAGTTTTGTCTTAGTCAACTCTTTTTTTATTGTTTCTTTTTTAGTTTTTATCACAGCTTTTCGAAAAAAATTATTGTAAATCTCCTGCCCTTCACTACTTAAATACTGCATCAGCGATTTTACATCTTGTAATTTTTCTTTGCAAAATCCAACCGCTTCTGCTGGTTTAGTTTTGATGAAATCATCGAATGTTACTTGAGATTCTATCCTTTACTCTTTTGATTCACCTGTATAAGCAGTATAAACATTTATATAGCTATTTGGATAGTAAATTATTCTGACATATTTGCTTATTTGTAAATTCTTAGGTATATTCACGTTCTTTGGTAAATAAATTTCAAAATCTTTGACAACTACATCCTTTTCTTTTACAATTATAAATGGAGGGTTTCTGGCCATATGTATAAGTTTAAAGTAATCTTCTTGTGTCGCTATCGTCTCCATTTTTTTATTTTTTGACCATTTAATCCAAAATTTCTCACATGAACAGTATGAATGACCACAGACAGGATAAATGTGATGTATTTCAAGTTCCAATTTTTTTGATAATAGAGATAAAAAAGTGAGCATGAGATAATTTTTATTTTGTCCACCACATGAATCCGAAAATAAATATATTTTATCATAACAATCTAAAGCTAGTTCTTTTTGTATTGCATCTAATAGAAAATTACATAGTCTTAGCCCCTTCTTTTAGATTTCCTTCCATAAACAAATACATATAACTTCTTTTATGACCACCGAATACATTAACATTAAAAATATGTAGCCAAAGTAAACGACGATAAAACTGATCAGACACCGGGATTTTAGGTAACGGCAAGTTTTGGCCAAAATCGAATTCTAAGCATAAAACATTTTTCTCTGTCAAAATTTGTTTTTTTATCTTGTTATAATCGTTTACTCTATCTTTATGCCTTTGCCATTCAATACTATTGTCTTTATAATTTGATTTTGATAACAAAAATTACACACATCAGTACGTGGTTTTGTGAAAGTAAAATTAAGATTATGATTGAAATACTTAGTGTAAGTAGATTCTTTCATCGGAGGGTTAACATCACCTGTTTTTTTAGTGTAGTATATACGAAATAATTTGTATAAAGTCGTTAAAGTTAAATGGGGATGATCAAAATAATTTAAAGATGATTTTTCACGGCTATAATGCGACTCTGAATGTGGTATAGAAGTACAATGATCATGAATCATATTTTTCATTTCCTCAGTTAAAATAAGGTGATGACTGGTTTTACCTCGATTATCGTTAATTTTTTCGTGATTGTTCAGTTTCTTTTGTAAAGTTGCAAATCTCCCTTTTTTTATACTCAACAACACTATTAAAAAATTTTGACAAACTGTTTGTTGAACAGATGAACAATGAAAACAGTATTCCCAACAAACAGAACAATTTTTATCGGTATTTTTAGGTGAGCTACGATATTTTTTTGTCATCAAACCAGTAAGTAGAACATTTTGAGAAGTATAGTCACCAAGAGACCAAAATGAATCAAAAAAATTCTGCTGATCTATAACTTCAATGTTTAGATAACATTTTTTTGTGCAACAATAATCAACAGGTTGAAATACTTTTTCTGGAATAACTTTTTTTGCTCGTGGCGTATACTCTCTTCCCTATAAAATAATATAAATCTCACGTCAAATTACTGATATCACTATAAACACGATATTCATGAAAGAGTTAACAGAAAAGCTCACTTCATTCCTTGCACGTTTCCTTTTATTAAACTCCCAATCACTTTCGTTTCTTTTTCTTTTTCTACTTCCATCAGAATACTGATTGCTCGACATTTTTCACTTGTACAATAATCCAAACGTTTCTAGATAGTGAATGGCAATCCTCTTATAAGCTCAATCGACACATCCAGCTTCTGTCTCATGGATAAAGTGTAAACAATGCACGTATGACCGACGGCAGGCGAAAAGCTGTCACCAGTATGCAGCAGACGACCTAACCTGATGCAGGAGCTGGTCCACAGCCGACGTGGTGCAGTTACTACCAGCTGTGCACATAGTTACAAAAAGTTCTGTATCTCAGCTGTTTCTTGAATAATCGAGTTGAAACTTTGAGAAAAACTTCTTCGAGTCTTAAGGAACAACTTTGTCGCTGGAAGTTTTGTCAAGCTGAAACTTCCCCGCATACTTTTTTTCGTTAAAGTTTACAAGTTTGGAAATTATTGCACTACCACGTTGTCATTAAATATTTATAATTCATGACAAGTAAAACGAATTCTAATCAGCTTATCAGCAACGCTAAGGTATTCCCCGATCCCATACCAAGTTTCAAACGATTTCGATAATAATTGGCTGAGAAACAGCGATATATGTTTTTAAAATCCATTGGATTTGAGTTTTCAGAAAGTACGGTATTTATTTTTTTTCTCGCAAAGTATTAACCGGATAAAAAATTTATAT
>NW_019379612.1:413212-425053 GCF_000648655.2 Copidosoma floridanum | reverse complement strand
ATGCTTAACATTGAAAAAAATTATAAAAGAAATAAAAAAATGTAGCTTTCTTTCCTTTAGTACTGATGACGCAAGATAAAAGAAAGAAGAACCATTTTGAAACAGTAGCACGTACATAGTTAACTTTAACACAAAAAAAATTTATTGTCAATTATTCTGCATCTAGAGATGTGCAAGAACTGACCACACAAACTTTTGAAATTCAAAACTATAATATTTGAAGCGAGATTTTGATTCTTGCTCGAAATTGAAACATTGGGTCTATAAATCATAGTAGCTTATTCAAGTATGTGTAATTTAAAATAATTTTTGGCTTATCTTTTGATGAACTACAAATGTAAAAATTCATGGTCGTTTCAGAGTTTGATACAATTGTTACACATTATTTTCTTGCTATCAATTTAATTTTTTATTTATTTTTTTTTTCACGTCGAAAATAAATTTTTTTTGTTAACAAATATGTTATGGAAGTTATATTGATTGTTTATAATATAATGCTATTAAATATTTCTTTAATTTTTATTTAAAAATCTTAGCGTGATAATTAATTTTTTTGTTGTTAAAAGTTGATGTTTTCTTGAATTTCTGCAGTATTATCATAAATGTATGATTGACTTGTTACTTAGTATTACTTAAATAAAAGGTTTAATACGACTATCTTGGCCCTGTTGTTTCAATCTATGAATGTTTTTTTTTTTTTTTTTTCATGGAATACATTGGCATTAAATGTTGCAAAACTAAACGATCTATAATGTAACTCAATTAATTGTTGAAATTTTTTATCCTTGAGTATCGGCTGCTAAATGAGTTTTTTGTATTTTTTGTATTAACCTAAAGGTAGTAACATCATTTTACCTTTGCAACAACAATTACTCTTAATTCTTTATTGACTATACTAAATTGATGAACAATAAAAATTTTTGTACATGGTTACGTAAAAAAAAAAATTAATAATTTACGTTACGAAAATAATTTAATACACATTGTTTGAAAAAATTTGTTTTTTTTTAACGTATATTTATATATTATACTTGGACATTTTTTTCGACTTCATTATTCAAATTTGAATTGTTCTTACATTGTTTCAAATATTATTTATTTTTTTTAAATAGTAGTAGAATAAAAAAATTAATGCATCTACTTTTTTTGAATGATACGTGTTTTAAATAAAAAGTTTTTAAAAAGTATGAAAATTGTTGATAAACATTTCATTAATTATTTACAAACACAGTTTAATTTACACTATCGACACGTTGAATAACCTTTTTTTGTTCCAAGCAACTGACAGAGCTATTAGATTCTATTTTTGTAAACAAATCTGTGAGACAAATGACGGGGCTACATGATGATAGTAAGATTTATGTTATATTGATAATAATGAAAATAGATAAAATGATGACAATTATTGCAATTATGATAATCATATATTTATGCATAGGAATGATAACGATGATGAAAATAATAATAATAATTAGAATAGTGATAATAATAACTAAAATGAAGATAATGATAATGATGACGATGGTAATAAGGAGAATGATAATTATTATTTTGGTAATGATAATGGTAACTGTGATAATGATGATTATGATAATTTGAAAATCATCCTTTTTAAAATGATTTTTAACATTTGCCAACACTGTAACTAAGATGCTCACGGACTACATGATATCAACTAAAATACGTTTTCATTTTTAATGATAATAATCGACCTATAATGTACTCCTCGAGATAAATATTTTTTGTTTGCTTATTCTTCATTATTCTTAGACATGAATTACTTCAAAAATACTTGTGACATTGCATTTTTTGTAAGTTTTCTAACAAAATTTCATCTTCATAAGTCATAAAACAGTTCAATGTTACAAATTTTTTTTAAATCGTGTTAGATTACTGAAATTCCTTCCTAATAAGCAATATGCTATATTGAATAAATTGGATTCAACTACAAATTTTTTGTACATTATAGAAATACTTTCAGAATTTATTATTAATAAGTTTTTTTTTCATGTTAAATAATTTTTTGAATTTTGCATTCAACTACACTTGATCTTATAGTTAATTCAAGCCATGAATGTTGTAATAAAGCTTCTGTGAACATAAGTACGTTTGTCAAATATAAATTCGTAGTATTCAATACCAAAATAATGGGTCATGTAATCATTTTCTTTATGACTCAAACCAGATACAGTTTGAGAAATGCGCTAGAACTCCAAGTTTGTTATTAAAGTACTAAAACCGTTGACCCAAAAAAAAAAAAATCATGTTTAGAGTAACTACCCTAATGTGCTATGTAATAAAGGTAGATGTACATACATAAATTTCTTGTCTTTCAAGCTTAGTTTTGTAGACGGCAAAGATGGACTAAGAAAATATTACTTAAATCGAGGAAGGCGGACAAGGAGGAAGAGGAGGTGTTGATGGAGAGCGGGGAAGGAGGCTTAAATATTGTTAGTTAAAAAATCAAGTAAAAATAAGCAAACAACTATGAGATTTTAGGAGGAGCTACGGGGAGGCAAGGGAAGCTAAGACTTTTTTTGTCTATACAACTATATAATATTGGGAGAAAAATGTATATACTAACATTAGCCTTGTAAATCAAAAACATCTAAATAAGTATTGATTACTGGATTATACGGAGCACGTTTTGCTTGGTTCGTGACCCATCAAATCTGTCTAGCACTGCCAAGTAGAATTTACTTGGATTCCCATGCAGAGGTAGCTTTCAGGTACTGATTTAGGCCACTTCAGCCTTTTCTATTCGATCCTTTCAGCCCTACAACTATGTTTTAATTTCTACTATATTTAATATAAGGCGCATTCTTTCGTTTTTCACTTTGTTTGAGGGGTGAATAATCTGTTTAGTACCTCTAAACCTATGCATCATGATTAGTTAAAGCAAAAGTTAAATTTGTAAAATAGATAGAAAAGTTTTTAAAAACAGCAAGGAATTGTGAAGAAAACAATAATTTAATTGAAGGGCAGTACTGTTTCAAATTGTATTCTCCTTTAGTAAACATAATTGTTACTTGTTTGAAAAAGTTACTCTTTTCATTGCACAAAATAAAGTTATTAGGCAAGTTGGCATGCTGAGCTCAGAGGGTGCCAGGGAGACGAGGGTCGGATACTATTTGAGACTTATGGGGAGTTTAGTTATATACTTATTTATCTATATACATAATGATATGTATATCGTGACGTATATACGGACTGAATACTGTTTTTAAACTCGCACTTTTCGCAGAAAAACTTTGTAAGCGCTCGTCAAACAGATGAAAACTTTTTTACTATACGTTGGTTTTACGAGTAGTAAAGTAACTTTTTTCCATACCTGTAGCGGTACTACGACTTCCTCCAGTGTTGAATGCTAGCTGTAGGCTCGGAGGCAAAGTGTTAATAGCGAATATACAAAATACCTTCATAATAAGCTTCAGATACGATTTTCACCTAAAAGGTAATTTTACACTTTTGCTCCTCGATATCAGGGGAAAAGTAGTGTTTTCACCAAACGTAAGAAAAATACATTATTTTTTACATGAAAGATAAATAGAACCCCCACATGTATGAGCGTAAGTTCCATTTCCTCTTATGAGAAAATCTATTTTTTTTAGTTTTATTACTAGAATCTTGTTAAACTAAAAAAAAAAAAAAAACGCATAAAACTTCACTCAACTTTACACAGCGTTAAATAATCCGAACTTTCTGTAACGTAGTAATATTCCTATCTATAACAATGATGTAATATCATTGACTGATTAAATCAGTATAACCATCAAATTTATTTTAATTGAAGTACATTTTTATATGATTAAAGAAACGGTTCATAGCTACGAATATTAGAAAACCAAACATATAGGCTAATACAATAAGAGTTACAATACGCACCTTAAGAGAATTGCGATGAGAAATAGGATTGATGAGAGGGTCAAAATAGAATGCAGGTAAATCTGGATCTTCAGTTTTGATGTAAACCACATTCGGGGCGTGATACCTGAAAAGGTATTCAATTTTATTCATGTTTAAGAAAAAGAAAAATTCAAATTACTTATATATATATATTTTTTTTAAATATCCAGTGTAGGTAGAATCAGCGGCTATCTTTTTATTTCAACAAAGAAAGCGAATAACTACTACCAATTTAATGTACCACACTGCTAGTAAGATTCGATTGACTTGATTCAACATCTTAAAACAAACTGTGGATTCAATTTTTTTTAAGCCCTGTCTCAAGCACAAACTTTTTCTTCTGTTATTTCTCTGATAAAAAGTGTCATTAACTGATCAAAAAACAAAATGATCGCATCTTAAGCTTGTTAGTTACAATCTCCTTTAAAACATGTGACAATTTGCACATTAATTATGAGAAATAACTCTTCAGTTAACTAAATATATCTTATGTTTTAACTGTTATATTGCACTTATGACGTGAACTTAAAGAAAAAGACCATTTATACTATAATAAGAGAAAAAATAAATGCAAATTATAAAAAGAATATTAAATGCATAAAACAAAATATTTTTTTAAGAATACTTATAATTCCTTCATCGCAAATAAAAGTTTATGTTTGTATTCTTAAGTTAATGTTTGTATGACAGTTCGTGCACGGATTAAGGTCATTAAGTATCTACGGCCAGGACTTCGTCTCAAGTAACCATTAACCTGAAACCGGCGGCTGCAATTAGTGGCTAACCAGGGGCAAACAGGTAGTGTCAAGGAGCATCATTATTTTACAAAACAAAAACACTTCTCAAGTCGGCCATAACAAAAAAATCATTATTTAGAATTCATATTAATACTGTAAACTACATCAAATACCGATAACTAATATATGATAAATGACAAATTTAACAAAAGCTAAACAAGTGAAAAAAATCAACATTCAGTGGAAAATGTTTATATCATAGGCTTGCATATTCCTAAAGCCTCGGAATTTTACGTACGTACCCTTACAATAGTTTGATATAAGCATACATTATGATTGCTAACACGAGTAGAAGATTATTTAAAAAATTGTAAGCAAATTTAACAAGTGTAATATCGATTTTCCGATGGAAATCGTTAATGCAGCCCAGTATCATCACAGACACTCAGAATTTGACATGCATACTCATACAATAGTTAGTTCTTAACATATTTTTACTGTAGTACAAGTGAAAAGTTACTTAAACTATTAAAGAAGAATTCAATAGACAAAGTATCGATATCCGAAGCGTGATTCTAGACACTCAGAATTTTACACACGTACGCTCGTAATGGTTAAGCACTAGCCCATATTATTACCGACACAAGTAAAAAGTAATTTAAGTTAAAAAAAAATTAAAGTAGTTGGTCCAAAATTCGACTTATAACAAATTTTTTTCAAACTTTGGAAATCGTTTAGTTATTTCGCTATAGATCATTCGTTAAAACTTTAAAAATTTTGCCCGTGCCATTTTTGAGATACAAAGCTTCAAAGTTAGACTCTTCTCTTTACCGTTCAAAGTATGGACTAACCCCGTGAAAAACAGACATTAAGATCAAATGTTAAAAAACCGCTTAACAGATTTTGTCACAAAACGAATGGGCTACTACGGGTACTTTTAGTTATAACATACTAGCGGCCCCCTCGTCTTGATTTCACCTGAGACTTACTAAATGGAACACCGTAGTGTGTTGAGATATAATGTGAAACGTTTTCAGTTAGAAATTTTACATCTATTCCTGACACTTCTCAGAACAAAAATCTTCTTATTAAAAACATATTTGTTCGGAATCCATACAGTTTATTGGTCAAGTAAAAAGCTGTAAAAAGTGAAAAAAATATAATTATGCTGAAAAGTACCGTACGTTGCCATAAAATAATCGTTGGCTATAAAAGGCCGTTGATTTGCAGTTCCTCCCGTATAATCTATGAACAGAGCTATGTTTTTAGGCTGTAAATATTTAAACCCTACAAAAAATGTATCATTAAAAAAAATTTTTTTCTCTTATCTCAGAACTTTATTACAACAGCAACAAAGTCCTGGAGCTTAATCTCTGCATTTTTTATCGCAACACATATTCTACTGATTTAAAAATCTGGAAGATTGAAGAGATTACAATGAGGGTTATAGTAAAAAGCTAATCTCTTACGCAATAAATTTATTATTTATCGATTTTGATGCTGCTATAATCTCGATAAATGTTCAGCGTCATTTTCCTTACGCCTAAAATTGTATTCATCAGATGCATTTGAAGTTTTTCTTCCAATTCAACTTCTTGCGACTTTTGTGAGCCCTGAAGGCTATTTTTTCAACTTTATTAGGTATTATTTGTATATATTTGTTGGCAGTTTGTAGTTCGACGTCCGATGATCCTGAAAAGGACCAGTAAGCTTTTAAAATAAACTCTTCCTTGTTGGAAGTTTCCAGCAAACATGATTGCCTCTACACCTCAGGGTGACCTTCTCTGGCCTATTATTGTAGCACAACACTGATCGGCAGGAAAACTACAACGTTTGAAGCTTTGGAGCTAGTTGTAGAGCTCTTTCCCAACGTCTCCTGGTATAACGTCGAAGATGTTGGTGTCTAAAGAACCTTCTCTTTTTGCGGACTCAGTTATTTTGGTGATTTAAGGTAAAGGGATTGGTTCGTGATGCTTGTCCGTTGGAGACTGTCCCGTTAGTTCAAGTTCATTTTTCGTTTATAGCTGTTGGATTTACTCAGCGCAAACCTCGGAGAGCATCGGTGATTCCTGGTTGAATGCTTAGAGTCGAGAGGATAATGTAGGGTCATCGGTCACCGAGGTTCTCAGCCTTGCGACGAACAACTCCGCTCGTGACGTCTGCCAGTAAATGACTGACTTGATTTAGTAGTGACCGGCTTTACATAGTCTTTTACTCGACGAATCTTTTTGAAAATAGTAATAAAATGTATTTGATAGCAAGGTAGTTTAAATTTAGGTGGACCTTAAAAGAGCCGATGAGATTGATGGTTAAGTACGGAAGGTAAATATTTATAATGGCCCTAAAAAGGGCCAGTGGTAAAATTTCCAGTTATTCTTTATTATCATTCTTGATGATGGATGGAGAGCCAGCTGTGAGTAGCTTGACTCTTATCTTTTAAGTCTCTGTGTACGGCGACGTACAGGAGGGAAGTACGCCACTGACCAAAGAATATCTCGTCTTCAGGTCGTTTCCCGGATAACCAACCGCTCATCGTTAGTCGGAAAAGTGGGCCTAGAGAATACCTTCTCTGTAGGTATGCCGTTGGTACGACTACTAAGAAGGCCGTGGTGGCTGTCCATACTTTTCAGGGCTGTCTTCCCTGGCTTGCATTTGTAATAGAAAATTCTCTGTTGGCACCAGGACTGATGGTTGAACGGCCACAAAACTGTGAAGTGTTGGAGTAGGTTGTGCTCTGGCTAGACACGATCCGATATCTTGACGATCCAGCGTAAAAACCGATTAATTTCGCTTGCCCATGAAAGAAAAGTGTCATCGGTAGCCGGGATGGACAGCTGCACGACTAACTCTGTTCTTGGTGTAGTGCAGATGAACGACTACGATAAGCGGTAAATTGATGGGGCATGTTATAACACTCTTCACTATCTTTGACTGCGAGTGGCTTCGATTTTGTCTCGACACCACCTAGCAGATCGTACTAAACTAAAAAGCAAAGCTAGCTTATTGTAGCAAAACTATGAGCATATTTATCGCTATTGTTAGCAACTTTTTCAGGAAATAACTATGTGAAAACCATCTCGGAATTATCAAGAATCACTATGCAAAATTTCAGCAAAATTAGTTTATAAGTTTTCGCGGTTAGCGGTTACAACGATTTTAGCGACTTTGATTTATATATTAGTAAGATTAAAATTTTAGATTATTTAGCCGTACCGTTTTTTAAATATTTGAATTTTGGTGTCTCTTGCAATGCTTTTAGTATATCTATGTAGTGTTGAAATTTTACTAACCATTTTGAACTTTATCAGAATTTTAAAATATTTCTCGAGATCTATGTAATTTATAAGTTTTTTTTGTGCTATTTCGATGAAAAATTATGTAAATTATTAATTATATATGTAGCAAATTACTCAATAAACGTTAATTTGAACAGGGTTACATATATAAATATATGTTTATCAAGAGGTGACTTATGCGGCCAATCACACGTATGTTAGGGTTATTATGAGGACAAAAGTGAAATTATGCGGACGTCCCCATAATTCTACCATGTTATTGATATATATGTTAGAAGCACTTGAAGTCGGCATAAGTCACTATTTATAAACATATGTACATATATGTATATATTCGCACTAATCACCTTAAACAGGCAAAATATCAATTTTAAATAAAATATCGAATATATTTAATAGCTATAGCTTGAACTAACATGATCTCCGAAATAAAAAATTAGACATACGTACTTTTACCGATACTAATCGTCAGTGTATATTACTACTAGCACGAGTAAAAACCTATTGTAAAAAGTAATAAGCAAATAAATTAAGAAAGATATCAAATTTCCGTAATAAAACGTTTCGGATTAAGCCCAGCATGATCCAGTTATTTAAAATTTCTCATACATACTAAAATGATGCAAAAATGGCCTCCACGTTTTAAAATGCTCTCGCTGATACAACGTATATATGCATGAAGCATGAATTTGAAGCTTCTCCGAATTGGTTTGTTTTTCAGGAGCTTTGTATACGATGAGAGGAGGAGAAGAGGACGGCAACGGACAACTAGCTGAGCTGCAGAGACACAGCAGCGCCTACGAGAAAGGACACGAAAAAATGCGAACGTGACTACCAGGACACACAGTAGCTGTCATGCCGACAGCTGGGAGAAGGGAGATATGTGGCAGTAGCAGTGGCAGCGGCGATTGCTCAAGCGAGACATCGCTCGTCCGTCTGGTGGAGAGTCTCGAGCTGAGCGCCTATGTGCGAGCAGTGAGAGTTCGGTGGTTTTCAGGTTTTTGTGGCAAGAGAATAGTGCGAGAGAAAGAGAGTTAAGAGAGTTTTTGAGAAGGTGCGTAGAGTGTTGAGAGAAGAGGGAGAAGTGTGGGCGTGAGTCTAGCAGCTGCTGTTTTCTCTCAGGACGACGAGGTTTCCAGGGAGCGGACTACGGAAGAAGCCCAGACCAGAAAAAGAGGGTAAGAGAGAGTGAAGTTAAAGAGCGAAGCCGTTGGACAAACGACCCGCTCGAGGACCCTAGACGACATCGCGCTGGGTTGGGCTCGCGGACGTTTGACCAGGAAGTGAGACTAGAGAGAGAGTGAGAGAAGTAATGTGTGGGTTGAGAGGTGTATGAGAGATCGCGAGGTGCATGCTCAGGAGTGCCCCCATTGTTCGTGCGTTTCGCCGGGTGTGTGAGAATGGATAGCAGAAGGAGAGAGAGATAGATCAGTAGAATATAGTAGTGTGTGGGATTGTGGACGGAGTGTAAGTGTGTGTATGTTAGCGTGGGTCTAGGACGAGCAGAAGCTCCTCTTGGTCCAGGACAAGCAGGACGTGGTGGACGGGCGCTCGTGGCTCGCGTAGTGCGAAGCGGAGTCACTTTAGAGCAGTCCAGGGGACGATGTGAAGCATTGTGTCGTGTATAGTGTATTGAGATACTGTGTGTTGGTGTATTAGTGATTGAATAAAAGAGTAGTTTGAGGTATTTGTTGGTGTTAATTTAATAGTTCTTTCGTAGAACGGGAGGACTCCCGCACTAATCCCCTTTTTCGGGAGAAGAAACCCAAGGTATAGGGACAAAAGTGACGTACGTGAACAAGATTTGTTAACACTATGTCGGCGATACTTCTTTTATTTTCAGGTGAAGAAACAGTGTTACAATACAGTTAAAATGGTTTGTGATGATCATATATAATAGCCAACATGAGTGAAAAGTTATTTAAAAAGTTATAAGTAAATAAGTAGGCGAAATTTCTCATAATTTAACATACATGTTCATACGTAGCTTTATACTGAACAATAAGATCCATAAAAATTCAACATAAAATTAAGACAATCAAGACGTACTCTTGGTGCTAACACCCAACTCTTGCTAGTCAAATAATAATAACTCAGTAACATAACAGTATGTTTGTGCTTTTGTCCCTATACACTACCACCAAAACTTGAATTTCCGGGTGAGATTGTAAGAAAAAGAATATTACATGGGCAAATGAGTTTCTTGAAATATTTTTTTTCAGATGTATTGTCGAGAAAAAAATTATTTAAATCTTTACTTTAACGTAGAATGGTATGGGGGTCAGTAATTAAATTGTATTTAAACTACCATTCAAATTAATTAAAAATTTTTCTTTAAATTTTCCTATTGAAAGAAAAGTTAATCAAAATTAAGATGTCTTTTTCACAAAAAATTAATAATTGAACATAAAAACAATCGCACGCAAAATCTTCAGAAAATTTACGTTTAATAAAATTTAATTAATTCCACCATAAGAGCATATGCTATCTTGTGGAATTAAATGTTTTTTTTTTGGAAAATACGTCTGAAATAAAATATTCAACATTTTCATACGCACATATCTTCGTAAAAAATAAGTCATTTGTTTCACAAGTGTTACCGAACATTTATTATTTTTTTGCCAGTAACTCCTTAAACGTAGCTTAGATTTCAAATCCCGATCCATATTATCACGACAGAGAAGCAAAAGTTGAACTTCGAATATTTGGTGTCAGTAGATATCTCGAGACTCAGGCTGGTGACGTTTTTGCGAAAAGATTAAATGTTAACAACCCGAGTTAATGGTAATTTTTTCTTATTATAAAATATAAAATATGCTGTGTATTAATTCTCTTACCAAGATAAATGGACGTGATGCGGCATATTGTTGTATAGATAAGGAAAAGCGATCCTGTACTCAGTTCGAATGGGTTGTCTGATGATGATTTTATTGATATCATTAAATTCATTCCAATCTTCATCAGCAGCGTTAGAATCCTTGACAAGAGGCTCAAATTTCGGTCCTCCTGGTATTGCCATATTCAAAGCTTTTGCAGTAAAAAATGATTTTGGATCAAAAAGGTAGAAATAGTTTTGATCAACCAGATCTGTTAATAGAGGATTAGCCAGGCGATATAGAGTAGCCATCATAGGTAAAGATAAGTTCCATTTTCTGTACGTTGATCCATTGACATACCTACAAGTAAACAATGAGATTTTTGTATGAATGCAATTTATTTTTTCAATGAGGTACATCATTAAAAAATAATAAAAACTATTTTTTTAAATTAGATATTTTTACCAAGATGCAGAACAATTTAATTTTACGTAACATCACTGTATGCTTCAATTTTACGCTGTACATGATTTTAAGTATTCTTACTCTGAAAAAAAGTTAGGTGGACTGTCTCCCCAACTTTACTGTAAACAGCGCCCCTATGGTTTGTGCTCTTTCTCACCGAAACCAGGCAAGCAGCAGCAGCAAAAGGCTACATAACCAAGCTTTTGGTACAACTGCTCACCCACCTTGGGTGAACAGTTCACTCAACTTGGGTGAGCAAGCAGCGTTGGCCGTTGTAGTCAGAAGTTTAATGCCAAATGTTACCTTCAGGCTGTATGTTGGCAAAGCCCAGTAGAGCTCAGTAGAACGATGAATAATTATATATATGTAAATGTTAGTTTACGGCTTGATCGGCAGTGTCACTGAGCTCTACTGGGCTTTAACAACATACGGTCTGAAGGTTCTGTTTGGCATAAAACTTTTAACTATCGCAGTAAGAGCACCAACCAAAAGATTATCATATTTGTTTATTGCAAAAATAAAAAATGTTTGACATTTTTTCGTAATATATCTTATGGACATAAAATTTGAAAATTGAACAGAATACAATGATAATGTTATTAATATCATTATTATAGTTAT
>NW_019379612.1:360240-412773 GCF_000648655.2 Copidosoma floridanum | reverse complement strand
AAAAAAAAAACGAATTAAGGATTCACAAAGTAATGAGATGAATGATTAAATTTTGTCAAGTTTGTTGACATACGAAAGACTTCTTATTTACTAAAAATAATTGAATAATGTAATAAATATTTTTGTTAAAATGTCTGAGCAAATAGAAAATTTTATAAAATGAGGTTAGAGATTCACAAAGTAATGAAATGAAAAAAATAGTTAAGTTTTCAAAAATCATCACTTACAACTATTGCAATAGTTTAATAAGGTAAATATTTTATTACAGAGCAAAACGTGTCAATATTTTGCAAAATTATGAAATCTGTTATATGTAACTTGCATATTTTGATTGTGAAAACCTTACGATCTTTGAAAATGAGTTCATGGAGCCTATTAATAATGGATAAATTTCTGATGAAAACTAGTTTATTAAAGATTAGTGAATCAAGTTCTACTGAGAAAACGTCTCCTACCTATGCTGCTATTCTGAATTGCAGTACGTCAAACGGTACAATTATTGACAGCAAATCTGAAACTCTGAAAGTTCTCAAGATGATTGTAGCATTGAAAGTATTGCAAAAATATATTGTATATGGAGTATTGTGAGCACGTCTTTACGACGCCAAAAAATGAAAAAAGAAAGAGTTATACTAATGGGGTGTTTGTCTGTTTAGAACCTCAAGCTTGCCCAATACTATTCACACATATAAAGTTTAAGTGTATATTTATATAATATTTCAACGCAATTATTTTAATGGTTGGATCTCTTTCTTTCTCACTCTTAACCGTGGTCCATACCTGACGGATTATCTACGACAGTACCTTACCTGCAAACTTATAATTTACAAGAGCAGCGATCGTGTGCCGTGCAGTGGAACCACGTCATCAAGCGTGAAAGAATCTCTGTAGCGAAGACATCAGAGAACTTGTGCATCATAAGCGCCGGCTAGTCGGAAAATTGCCTCGTCACGTATACACAGATTTCTAACCTACATTTCCATACTCTGTTTCCAACGTAGGTTAAAATTTTATGCATGGCAGCACTGTTTCCCTGACTCCCTGACTATGTAGTTGTAAGTTTCTCCATGCATGCAAAATTGGGTGAGCTCAACGAATTGTCAAGAGCAGCGAACACTTTTTTCTAATACCAACTATTTTAGAAGACTGTTGCCGCAATCTATAATATTAACCAATGTATATTTTATACAATAAGCACGCAGTCGGTTAACAGGACGAATCAACTAATTTTTTCATCAATTAAATTAATAATACGCTTAAGTATGTCTTCCTTTTTTTCTTACGCTTTTTCAAGTATACTGTACTAATCTTAAAATTGAACTAATTTGAGTACGCTAGTAATTCGATTCATTAAAAAAACTATTTATTTGTGCTCTCAACAATAAACCAACTATATTTACTTATAGCACGAAAAACAAATCGATTAAAATTTTTTTCATTTTATCGTTCTTTTTTACTGAATAAACAAAGAAGATTTTTGTATTTATTTACAGAAGACATAATACTGAAATCTTTTCGAGAACGGTAAAAAATTTTAAGTGGCTGTATAGTTGCAATAAAGCCGTTTGCTCTGTTTGTACATACTTAGTACACAAAAAATTGCTAATCCCGTGTAATAAGAATATTTCTACATCTAAAAAAGCTTTTGTGAATGAAGGTTTCAACTGTTGAAAAAATGATATTACGTACGAACTTCTATAAGTAAAGGGCGCAACTCATAGATTCGTTCTACACACAAATAAATTTAATTTTTGTTCGTCACGAACCAGCCATCGCGCGTCAGCCAAAAGGCCTTATTTGCTCTTACTGACAGTAAACTTTTCCTTTAAGGTGGTTCTTTCATGACTCCAAAGTCAAAGGTGCGACTGTCAAGTTGATATTTATTAATGCCGCTTAAATTTTAAATGATTATTTGTTAATACTGTTTATTGAGGCAAATTAAGTACTGATTCAAAATTTTGGATCATAATATACGATATAGAAGTTCGTTGAAATAATTATCTAAAATTCACGCTTTACCTCAAAATACCAGCAGTGGATACTTACCTATGTGCTTTTAACATAGAAAACGAAAAAGTATGCCTGTGTTTATTTTAATATCTTTTGATTAAATCCACGAACACATATATTTCGAGATAGCGGTATATTTGGAATTGCATAAGCTTTATTGTGTTAGCTTTTTACTTAACTACGTTCAGTAAATAAATGACTAGGCTACAACTTCCAGTAAAAAAATGCTTCGTTGCCATAAGAGCACATGTTTCGAATTTAATTTTCATTCATCATTTTCTTGCGTTCATATCTGTCAGCCTACTCTGAAATTTTTAGGGGTAGTGTATTGTAACTCAATAAATGATTCCTTAAGATTTTATGCCATTCCGTTCATAATCATTTTATGAAAGAACCACTTTAAATCGCCTACTCGGCATTACGGCGTTAGGTTTCACCGAGCGGTATAAATGAAGTGGTGTACGCTTAGCTGGCATTGATCTACTGTTTTAGTTTATGTTTTATGTCATAGAGTAGTAGCGTATCTTATTCGTCTTTTTTATCTCACATCTTTGTCAAAGTCTTTGTCATATGTTGTCTATTTAAATTTTCCTTGATATTCAATTGATTCGTCATAGTTAGAGTTACGTTTCTAGGATTTTGAATCTTGGAATATTTCATATAATTCAATAATTGAAATATTTTAATTGAGAAAATAAATTTTAATCAATAACTAAGTTATGTCTTATCTGATGATTTAATAAATTTAGAAAAGCCGAAAATAATTGATTTTACAAATAATATAAATCATTAAGTTCAGATTCACATTTACAATGTTTATACATTTTGTAGTTTTTCTTAACCTAATTTACTTCTACAATCGTTGGTAAGCCACTGCTTGTCCGCACGCAGTCACAAGATCTTACAAGGTTGAGCGCAACGATGATCCTAATCCTACACGAGAGTACTCGTGGCGATGATAATAATTAGGCTACTGCTTTTGACGTCGGAAACCAAGTCGACAGTTTTTTCTTTCATGTTTCTCCTTGATTCACTTTTTAGGCGAGTTTACAGTGGCCTGGTTTACTCGAGATTTTCTAACACAGCTTAGTCACTGAATTAAGTCTACATTTGCTTGAAATGCACGCTTCTAACACATAGCTTAATCAACGAACTAAGTCTTACATCCACTTAAAAGACGCAACGGAACTCACTCTCCAACCTTCACAGTTACTTTGGAGCACTCGATGAAAAAGAAAAGGCGAATATCGTTACGTGCGAGGAGTTTTTATACTCTTGCACTTAAGGAGGACACGTTAGGTTGGAGATCCGAACGACTAATCTGAGATTAACCTAATTACTCTCGATTGACACGAGTACAGTCGAGGTGCAATAATTACACAGTAATTAATGGTTAAAACTGCTGATCCCTCGGATTTTACTGTAAGTACAAGTTGCTGTCGAAATTGTGTATGATATTTCTTGTGAACATACACAGTAGAGAAAGTTTAAATTGTTGATTATTCACATTCTTGGATGTACTACTGCGAATTGATGTCATAAGATGAACGCTTTTTAAGAATGTTGGAATTTGCACTCGTAGTTCGAGTTTTGCGACGGTAGCTTGTTTCGAAAGAAGTGAGTTATGTTACGCGATCGCAGAAGCAGGTGTACCATTTGATATTATATCGTTCAAAAAGCACGAAAAGTCAGAACTGCACTTGACTGCAATTATATTAGTAGATAAAAATGATACTCCGAGTATTCTGGATTAGCTAACAACATCTACGAAAAAAGAAATGTTAAAGGCTCTCGAGTGGCTTTAACCAAAACTTCTATATCTATTATTTTTTTGGCGAAACAAGGCTCAGCCTTTGGAGGCCATAGCAACGTCAAACGTTAAAATTTAATTAATTTGTTGCGTGTAAGAGCTGAAGATAATCCTAAACTTAATAACTGGTTGAGTCGTAACAGTAATAAATGGTTGCATCACACTATTATAGACGAAATAATTCATTTAGTAACTAAGGAAATCATGACTCAAATTATTTACCAAATAAATTTAGCAAATTGTTTTCACTTACGATTGACGAAACGTTAGACATTTCACGACATAAGCAAGTTTCTATCTGTATTAAAGTAGCTACGGAAGAACTGACCGTCTCTGAATATTTTATGGGCTTTAAAAATACATCTAAAATAAAATTAGAATTTTCATTAGCTCTCATTACAATATTTTTAGCAGAAAATTCAATGAACGTTCATAATTTACGAGGAAAATGCTATGATGGAGCTAGCAACGTAGCAGGCAATATTTCAGGTCTTTTAACACGTACATGCGAAACTGATTCAAGTGCATTATTCGTTCATTACTCATTTAGTTGTAAAAGATACACTAGAAGACGTTACATTTTTAAGAACGTTTATTGGATTAGTAAAAGAAATCATAAATTTTATACGAGACTAACCAAAAAACTCCATGAATTTGAAAAAAATCAAAATGATCTTTGCGAAAATTGCAAAGTCTGTTAATTTATCTCCGAATGTCCAACAAGGTATTACTTATTATAATTTGTTGTGTAAATAATAGATTATACATGAAGGGTTTAAATTAGTTTTGTAATTCATTATTGTTGACCTTAAAAAGTTAATTATGAATGGTTAGGAGCTTTGCATTAAAGAAGTTAAAAAAGAAACTTCCTTTTTGCTCGTATTTTAAACTAATTTTCTCTGAAAGGTGCCACAATGCGCTGCAAAAGTTTTATTACCAAAATAGAACAACTGAAAATATATTCTTTCGTCCCTGAATTTCTAAAAGTTTTTTGCCTTAATAAAAAAATTTATTGAGATTTACTTACATAAGAATGTATGTTTAAAAGTTAAGCTTTGACGTTGATGTACTTTAAAAAATGACCCGTAACAGTAACTTAAAAGTTCGAGTCTATTTCAGATACTCTTAAAACGAGTTTTTAAAGTTTAAAAGTTATCACTGTATTTTTATATAACTCCTAATATCTTTACGAACTTCATGACATACACTCTTTTGATACATACACCACATTTACTGCCTATTTGCATAGAAAGTAATATTTTTTTTTTTTTTTTCAGATGGGTCGTGCGATTTAAATCACGGTAGTCGCTTCATGTTAATAACGAAGCCCCAGTGAAATTTCTCCAAAGTACAAGTACAGCACGTGATGTAGATTCACGTATTTCAACATAAGATCAAGGTCTTTTACATGCTATTGAGATATTTTACTTTTATATTCTTTTGACCACAATAATAAAAATTTTTCTTACACAGAAAATCTTAATGCTCTAATGCAAAAATCTAATTTGCGTGTTAATAAAACTGACGAAAAAGTAAGAATAGTCACAACTGTTGTTAAAGCAATGCATGCAGTATCAAAAATTGATTTACTGTAGTCAGAAACTATGCGAAAAGTCGAATAAACTTCATGTTATCACTCGGAATAGAAAAACTCCAAAGCGATTAGATTCTACCAATTCAAATGGTCATGTTTTTTCAACAGCTAAAACATTATTATAGAAAACGATTCTTTGAAAATAGACCGGGAAAAGGAGACAATTGAAGGGGTATTTAAAAAAAATGCTAACTGAGATATTTTCACGGATTAAGATTCGTATCTGTACGCATTAATAGCGAAACTGAAATTCAACAGTTGAACTAAAGCACGTTTTTTTTTTTTTTTATTCACTGGTAAAGTTGAAAAACGTAGTTTTCCGTACATACAATTTTTCTTGGATACTTAGAAAAAAATTTTTCAACAAGAACTTATAGATATTGAAAAGATCTACAAAATAAGACCAGTTTAGTTCAAACTGGTATTTTTGTTTTTTACAAAATGAAAAAAACCGCAAAAAATCGATGATTTTTAAATAACGCTTTAAGCATATTATTATATACCTAGGCGTCCCAAATATCAATATACTGTCGGCTTCGACCCGTGGTATAAGTGGTATATTTTTGGAATTTTTTCCTTACAAATTTTTCTCAAAATCCATTTGTCTATTAAAAAATCACTCTTTTACAACTTAATCATCACCTCTCTCGTAGGTCGCAGAATGTTGTATTTTAGCTCTTTCTTAAGAGTTGTACTTTCAGTCTTTTTTTTCAGCTAATCGATTTTTTCAACTATGGTCTTGCAAATCAAAGTGCAAAAAAGTGCTAAGTTAGTAGTTGTTGATTTATAAGGATGTAGTGTGAATTTTCAGTAAGTAACAACTAAGGAAAGTACATTTATACATTGATTTTAGAATTCAAAGCTTCTATACGTGCAATTGTATGAAATGACGAAATATTGTATATAAAATTGCATACATATTCTTTTGTTGAGTATTCACACTTTGTTGTTTCTAGAAAGACAGTTTTTTCACACACACTCTCCAACTCTAAATCATTCGTATCTCTAACAATTTTCTTTACAATACCAGGTCTATAATCATCGATTGGCGCTTGATACATGTAACAACCTTTTTCTGAAATTTAATCTACAAATTTCTGCGCAACAAAAGGCATCAAATCCGACAAATCACTTAATACACGTAAATGACAATCAATACATTTAAAAATGAATTCGCTTAAATAATCAAAGGTCACCTGTATTAGAACCAAAATACGATGGTATTGCTTCGCGACACTATCACTCACACCTGGTTTTCGTCCTTCTTCAAGCTCAATAGCCTTATCGTTATAACTTACAGTAAACTTCAGAGACCAGTTGGAGCCATAAAATTTAATGTCCTGCAAGTTGCTGTCGTCCGTGGTAAAACACTTCTTAATGTCTGTAAACGCCAATTTAAATTTCTTCCAACCAGGAATTTCGAAAGGAATTCCTTCAAAATCTGTGTCTAATAGACAGACTACAGGTTCCCAATCGTTGTCAAGTAATTTCGTATATTCCAGACCAACTATGGCTTTTTTTTCAAATGATTTATTCAACCCATAAAGCTTGAAAAAAATCTACGGAGATGACTGTTGATACTGCTTAAAACGCTTGAGAGATCGATTGCTACTGACTACCCAACCCTCTTTTTCTAGGTTTCCATTTTACTGTTTAATTGTATTGACGGTATGATAATCAGTCAGAGACTAACGACTTAACCGACTTTTTCTTTCAAGTCGTAGCTCGAAAGAGACCGTGTAAGAGACGTTTGGTAAATCACATTGTAGCATGATAAATTGCGTCGACAACGCTTTTGGAAAACGTTAATTGTAACAAGTATGATCGTGTATCGCACGGGGATAAAAAAACGCTGACTATATAATTTTTTTCAAACTATCAACATTCAAAGACAGGATCGCAAAACGCTGACTTTGTTTACTTTTGGAATTCATAATAATGTAACATTAGAATCTGTTACTAGACGGTGAAGAATGCGCAGACTGTGAATTACGAATATATTCATGCGTACACTGATGTCACAAAGACTAACGACTAATCCGACTTTTTTTATTGTATTGACAACACATCTAGGACAACGATAATTGAAACAGATATGATAGATAGATAGATAGATAGAATAAGTTTATTAAGGCTTTGGGGTCATGCCCCATATAGCCCTGAATATGCGAATACAATTTGATTAACAATTTATAAAATTTATACAAAAGTATTAACAAGAATAATGTAATTTTCATATAATAAATCACTTGATAAGTAATGCAATTTAACAGCTAGAGTTACATGGTATACTGACTAGTATTATAACTTATATTAAATAAGAGGCTACTTAGTGTATTATCATGCGGTAATGGATTAAGAGTCAAGTTAACATCATATTCAACTCTATTCCGCCACTAATTAACCTCTAATTGGACCAGTTTATCACGAACTTTTTGCTTAAAATTACTTGTAAGTCTGAGATCAAATAAGACATTCATATCCGTCATTGTGTTAATGAACCTTGACGCAGTTAGATAGAATGAGTTTTCAAGTACCTTTGTACGTGGCACACTAGTTAGTAATGGTGCAGGAGGATAACGTGGAGTGACACGTCTCTGTGTCATATTATCTCGTATTTTGAATGGATCAAATAAATAGACTGGTTTACCAGACGAGATTACCATGAAGGCAAGATTAACAATAAAAAGTGATCGCCTATTTTCAACATTTAGCCACCTAAGAGCTAGTTGATACGGTGTTACCGGAGCTTGCCATGGAATGTGCCCATAAACAAATCGAACACATCTGTTCAGAAGACGGTGTAGTTTTAGATTTTGCTCCTGCGTTAAATCATTATAAACTGCTGCTGCATAATCAAAATGTGGAAAAATCAGAGACTCAACAAGACGTTGCCTAAGTGTTTTAGAAAGTGCATGCTTGTGATAACGCAGCGAATAAAACGCTCCGTGGACCCGACTAGAAATCTGACTAATATGTTTATCCCAGTTCAAATTTGAAGCAATTTGCACTTCAAGGTCAGATACATTACTGGAGTAAGAAATCGTAATGCCATTAATTATCACACTTGGAAGAATGGATAGATTAATGCTCGCAATAAATGGTTGACTTCCTAAAATAATTAATTTTGTTTTACTCGGATTCAGTTTAATCTGATTATTCTCTGCTTATTCAAAAACACGCTGTGCATCCTCAGCAAGTTTAAGTATATGTTCATGAAGTTGACTAGGAGAACAATGAAGATAGATGCGAGTGTCATCTGCATATGTTCCATGCTTGGTATGAGTCAGAGTTCTTGGCAAGTCATTTATGAAAATTGCAAACAGCAGTGGGCCAAGCACACTGCCCTGTGGAACACCCGCATACGTCTCAATGGGTTCCGACTGAGAGTCATTTTCACCACGAACTATCTGGGTTCTGCCCTTTAAATAACTTGCAAATCACTTGATGACTCTATCAGAACAGTTTAGTGCACGTAACTTCTGAAGAAGTAGCTTATGCGAAACTGTGTCAAACGCTTTTGAAAAATCAAATAAAATCAGCGGTGTGACTTGACGCTTGTCAATAGCCAATCTTACCTCCTCCATAAACCCTAAGAGAGCTGTTTGCGTTGAATGACGCGGTCTGAAACCTGATTGCCGAGAATCTAAAAGATTATGAGTGTTGAGATACCCAATCAGTTGCTCATGAATCACACGTTCAAATAGTTTGGAAAATTCAGAGAGAATCGCAATTGGGCGTGTATCAGATGGTGTGGTTGGTGGATTTATTTTGGCAAGTGGTATGATTAAAGCAAGCTTCCAAGTGTCTGGAAAAACACCCTGTTCAATTGATCTATTAAAGATCTCAATTAAGTATGGTCTTAGAACTGGGTATGAAATTTTAATCATTTCAGTTGATATTGAATCAGAACCTGTGCAATTTTTCTGTGCTTTCAATAATGCCCGATCAATGTCCACACCTGTTATAGGTGTAAACTCAAAGAGGCTCGGGAGATTACTACTAAGCGGGCACTTGATCACATCAAGAATTTCACTTGGTTGAAGTGGTTGAGATGCATGAGAGACTGAAGCAAAATGCTCATTCAGAACATGCGGTGAAAAATACTTAAGCGGCGAAACAGGTTTTGGTGCAGTCAAATTCATATTTTTAAGAATTTTCCAAGTAGTTTTAGCATCAGATGATGTATCAAGTAAAGATGATTAGTAGCAATTTTTCGCTACATCAATATTATTTCTTACTCTTGACCGTAAACTAGTAAATAATAGTTTGTCAGAAGGCAAGCCATATAAATGCGCTCTGCGATATGCAGCATTCCTAGTCTTCATAAGCGCACGAATGTCAGCTGTGATCCATGGCTTATTCTTTGCAGGAATCGTAATTGTGCGTTTCGGAGCATGCATATCAAAAACATCAAGTAAGCTATTACTAAACGTTGTAGCTATTGAAGACTAATTACTTAACTCTATTGAAGTATCTAAGTGATCGTTGTCACTTATCATAGTGGCAGGCTCTGCCGAAAAATCTAGTCTTAATCTAGAAAATAATTCCTCATTAAATAAATTGATGTTCAAATTCTTAAGATTGCGAAGAGAGATCGTAATTGGTTTTACAGCTAATGATGGAAGGTTATACTCAAGTGAGATAAGATCATGACCAGCTGCAAATGGAGTATCAGTCTTCGTGTTAGAGCGCACTAAATCGAGCGATGGAAGAATGAATAAGTCGAGCCAGGTATGAGTCTCGCTACCATCTTCTCGAAAAATATGATGAGTAGGCTCTGATGGAACTAGTTGAAGATTATGCTCAAGAAGAAGATTATTAAAATAGTCTGATTCTGGATGACTTCTATGCATGGGAAAGTTAAAATCACCCATGATAATAAGATCATTATAATTTAAAGCTAAATCAGAAAGCAAGGCAAATAATGCAGTCGGGTAGCTTGCATGCGGACGACGATAAACAACTGCTATTAAAATAGCAGTTGATTCATGCTTAACTTCTACAACTAAATACTCCGGTTTATTATCAAATGGATTATTAGAACTACTTAATACTTTAGTTATATAACAATCACGAATGTAGAGAGCAACCCCACCACCCTCTTTACCAATACGGTCCTGACGATGCAAATTGTAACCTTGAAGCCTAAAAGGTGTATCAGGATGTTCAGGAGTAAGAAAAGTTTCTGTTAAAGCAATTACATCATACATAAAATTTATTGAATCGAGAAAAGCTTCTAAATTATTGAAATTCGCTGAAATATGATTAATATTGCTATGACAAGTTTTAAAATAACCTCTTGAGGTAAAAAATTCATTTTGCGGCTGAGCAGTAAACCGTTATTGAGAAGTGACGTTTGGTTGAAACTTATTGAGATCATTTACAGAATACACGGGAACCAGAGGTGCTGCTTTATCAGCGCGCATACAAACAATTAAATTTCTCACAACTGGATTCATATAGTTTAATGATTTTGCTTTTTGAATAGCCATGCGTAATAATTCATATGTAGGTTTTGGCCAGATAGGTCTCATGTAGATCTGCTGGTTACCACCAATACCAAATACCGTATTTGAGGTTTTATCTTTAAGCAAGTGTGATTGCAATATTACATTATTCCGAATAGTTGACGAACTAAGCTTCACAACAACAGAAATAGACTCATCATTATTAAACTGATTTGTAGCTGTTGCAACATTAGTTGCAGCAGGTTGTGAAGATGGACAAATACGTACAGAGGATACAAAGTTAAGATTTTGTTCATTATTTGTCACTTTAAATACTTTTTGGACAGCCTCTTTACAATCATTCGTACTAGACTTTGGTATTCCCGTAATACGCACCTCACAAGAGTCAGATAACAAATCCCAGTCTTTCATACTTTTTAGCGAAGTTTTGACTTCATCTAACCCATTTTGATTTTCATTGCATACAGCCTCAATATCAGCTATTCGCGAAGTCAAATCATTCAGTTGCTCATTAACCTGTGTTATGAAAGGATGGATAATTTGAGCAGACCATCCTGAAAACCATTCTGGCATTTGGTCACCCATATTTTCAATGGATTTTGATGGTGAAACTAACGAGCAAGATACTTTATTCCTTTGTAAGCACGTTGGAGATGGAGGAGACCGATCCACTGTCAATCTCTTGCAAGATACTGACGTGTTACCCGATGAAGAAAGAGGAGTCAATGACAGTGAATCAGATAAATTTCTGGTTTGTACTCGGCTTTCGGTGATCGTGCTCAGAATAAACGTACCAATATCAGTTGATGAATTGGAGGTAACCGATGAACGTGATTTTGTGCAAGGTGCACACGAATACCACTCTAAATTCCACTCCCAAGAACCTTTTAAGCACGTATAATGAAAGCAGTTTCCACACAACTTACACTTTTTGTAAGATTTAAATCCAGATTTTATGTTACAGTTACATGCAGGGCACACTCTCTCATTCATACTTCAGCGCTGTACAAATAACATGGTAATGTCTGCCACTAGTTACTCTATGCCAATAAAAAGAACAAATAATAAGTAACCAACTGCTCAGACTCTCTCTCTCGCCTAAAACATACCGAAAAATTAGCAGCACGCATATATACAGTATTTTCTCATACACACTTGCACACACATAGAATGATCATACATACATACATACACGTATGATTATATGTGCACACACATACACACTCAACAAGTAGCACTGTTGTACTTTATGCTTTTATAGTAGTATTTATGCTAATTAATCATATCATCAATATGCGATACACAATTAATTATCCTACACCAAAAACTTTCTACAAATATGCAAATAATATTTTCAAGCTTTCTCGTTTCACGAGTATAAGTGTCGGCAAGGTAGTAGATAGTTTTCACTCATATATGTTACAGATCTATTAATACTACCGCTCTATATGTCCATACACTTATACTGTACACTTACACTTGTAACAGCACTTGCTCATGTCACACATACATGTGTGTGTGCGAAACATGTATGTGTAAACAACAGCCTCACATATATATTCATACGTATCTGCAAATGCTTATGTATATATAAAAGCAGAAATTCACACCTTATTAATTAATCGACTTAACAATGTCTGATGCACTTATACAATAAACAATTAACAAACATAGAAATTAAGATTTTATCGATCTCACACACTCTCACTTTGATACACTCTATAGTAGTATGCAAAGAAATTCCCACCTAAACTATCACATGTAAATTTGTCATTTGCACTTAAAATTATGCACTTATTTCTTATTGTTACGTACTGTTCACACCACTATCACACATATCGATGCATGTAGGCGAAGATGACATTTTCCGGTGTTTATCAGCAAAGATATAAGCACACTTGTTGCAGATGGATGAGCAGACAGCAGCAGCTATAGTACACACCAACACAAGCAAAGCAGCAAAGCGTGAAATGGCTTCAAGCAGCGAGTAAGGTTTAGCAGCAAATTGCAAAGTTGAAATATCGTTCGAGGATCCATATATGCAAGAATTGACTAATGCACATTTGGCTACTGCTTCAGGACCCACATATGAACGTATTTCTGCAAAAAGTTTTCACTGAAAAAAGTGAAAAATAAGTCAAATTATGTTGAAAAGCAGGAGCGATGTGAAACACGTGTGTATATACTCATTGTATCCAAAAGAGAGTGATGGTAGTGTATCGCGCGCGGATAAAAAACGCTGAGTATTTAAGTTTTTACAAACTATAAACATTCAGAGGTAGGATCACAAATCGCTGACAGCGTTTATTTTTGGAATTCATAATAATGAAACATTAGTATTTGTAACTGGGCGTTTGAGAATGTGCAGACTGCAAATTACAAGTATATTAATGGACACACTAATATCAAGGACATTTTACTGCAACTTTTTTGTCAACATTTTACAAGACAACAAGGAGACAAAACAATACACTATGCAATCAACAGTCGAAGTTAGAGCACATTAAACGTCCAATCTAACGCTGCCGCGTTTAATCAGGTTCCAATGAAAACATTCGTTGGCCAATAAATCTGGTATTTAATCGAAAGCAAAGAAACAGTAACCGTTGGAATAAGATTCGCAATCTATGGGATTTCCTTCATTAAGAAAAAGAACGCCAGTACCCAAAAACAAGGTATAATAAGCATCTACATAAAAATTATTCGTTTTAAAGTCTGGCTAAGGTTGTTTGGAAGAAACTTTAACACGAAACCTACTTTAAAATGTCTATGAGACGAAATGCATTGCGAGATCTTACTGATAGCATCTCACCTCGACGCCATTATTAAGTAATTTTTCCGGATTGCACGCATCGCAATAAAAATGATCAATCAGATCAATCGATTTCACTCCATCGCTGGTAGTAGTGTACATCGCTTGACAAGTCCCACGTTGGCATCCAACACATCGTTCATCTTTGTCACCGTATCGTCGCACCATAATGTACTCGTCAAGTGGGATGATTATGCGGCAGGTGTCCATAATTCAATAAAGTTTCCAAATACGCTCTGTAAGCGTACGCGTTGTTAGAAGGTGATACAGGATTCTAATTAAAAAACACATCGACTTGATTAAACAACGAATGCATAAAACTAATTATTAGTCCCGCCTTTAGGATTTTAGCTACGTCAGCATTCTATTCTACATCGTCATTGACAGCCAACTTGAAACGAAGACTGACCATCGTGTGTGAGAGATCAATGTATTCGTCACAATTACCTGGTACGATAAATTCGATCGGTAAATCGTCTATGAGTGATGATATCGGCTTGTATTGAATCCAGTACGATTCCTCGATAGTTGTTTGAGTCGGTGAAGTATCAAACAAAAGAAGCTCAGACTTTAAGCACTCGCAAGAGTGACTATGCAAAAAAGCCATTTTTTTAAAATTTAACTTTCAAAAATATCTCTTGCAGTTTTCTGTCCTTTCTTTTTTTTTCTTTTTATTGTTCTTTTTTTCTTCTCTTCACCTCGCTTGCGCGTTTTCTTGGTTTTTTTCTTTTAACTCTTACGCCAACCACGCTTGAACTGCACAGTTCTACGAAGCAATTGCAACTTAAATGGCTCGTCGAGTCGGCCAACTTTATATTCTAAACCTTCCATAAGTTTATCCAATTTTTTTCTGACTTTTCTCTTTAGCGTGATACCAGATTCCGTCATGCGCGTGCGAAATGTCTCTTTGAAAAGTATATTTCTAGCGGTGACGTCAGACATAATGTTCATACCTGCACGAACAGCTTCTTTGCCAATAGCTTTGGCACCTCGTTTAATGAGTGGTAAGACTCGTTGAAATACTCCAGCAAGAAACGATCCGATACCTCTGTGTCTTTGTTGACAGGGTGCCCCAACGTAAATGCGCCCGACCCCTTCTCTACTGTTTCCATGAATTGTGGTCAAACTACCACTACTACCACCACCACTTTGTGCAATAAAGTAGTCCTTGTAGGGATCCATAATTTTTAATCGTTTCGTTTAAAGTAAAGCGTTACCATTAGCGTACTAAAGTTAAATGGTATGAGGACACCAATCGGGTCCCTTATATCAATTTCAATGTTGTAAACTGAATTAAATAATAATGGTATTCACATAGGCGGTGAGAAAATTTTATTTTTGACACAACCGTAGGCGTAACCTTGAAGGTCCAACAACACCGCCCGCAACAAACGCGATTGAACGTGTCCTACAATGTACCATTCGCAGATGTCGCTGTAAATCATGAGCAATAACAATAAAGCAGTGGCGGCATTTACTGAATAAACGGATCAAATTTTATTACTTTCCAAGAAAAGACTTTAAAGGCCAAGATCTTACGTAGTTTTTCGGACAATAGTAAGCGATACATAAATTCACTCCGCACTGTTTTGGAATAGACTAACTAAGCCACTACGTAACCGCCTTTTTCCAAACTGAAAACCACATGATCTCGCGTGGTATCGAAACTATTGATTTCTTGTATAATTTCTTCGAAATTTGCGTATAGACCGGGGCGTATGTAATAATGTACATTAATCACAGGACGTTCTACGTGTACATTATTGTGTAGCCGTGGTATATAATTTACAGTAATTTTTCTTTCGATATCTTTTATCGCATGTTGAAACATGAGTGGTAATTGAATCTCTAATATACCAACACTCCATTGACCTTGCAAACTAATTTGCTGAGGTAATCTTGTCACGTACTGCGCAGTAGTATTATCAGGGTAAAACTGTATACTACTGTTGCTAGGCAACACAACGTTAAGTCACGTCAGCTAGCACCATCTTTGTCAACGAATGCTTTATGCGATTGTATGCCTCTGTTATGCTTGGGAGAATGTCTACGAAGCTTTCATTATTTGTGTGTGTTAAGTATCGCCACATTCTTTTTTTAATAGTTCTCATAAAACGTTCAGTTACTGCAGCCTCCGTCTGTAGCTTACGTGCTACTCTATATTTGATTTCATTTTCTCGTAAAACGAATTGCATTTCACGACTTACAAATTATGTACCTTTAGCTATTTAACGATACATGAGTGTGTAATCGTCACTTCTTGATAAAATATGTTAAAATTCTTTGGCGACTTTTTTCGATGTTGACGACATCGATGACAACGAGAACATAAGCGTAGCCATAATTGTAAGTTTTTAAGGTTCTCAAGTCCATTAAATCAGCTTTCCACACGTCGTCAAAGTTACGAACGTTATAGCTTCTTCTGGGAAAGCGATTTCTTATAGGCCTATGTAAATTATAGGTATCTTGACTCTCTAGCCAAGTCATAACGTTCGATCGCAAAAATTTGTCTTCCACAGCACTCGCGAATTAATTACCACCAGCGTATGCAGTTGGTCGCGCTGCTTCGTACTAAAGGTTCTGCAAAGTCCTATGCAGTATTCTTTTTTTTCTTTTTCTTTTTAGACTCAGGTTCAATGACTTTCTTGATGCGCGAAAAAAAAACTTGTCAAATATAATCTTGCTACATGTGCAGCATGCTGTCAATAAAACAACTGTTCACTCATCCGGCAAGCATACACGGAAAAGCAAATTCAGCCTACGCCCAATCGGCTTTTAGACGTTGGCCTTTCTTCTCCGTAGCGAAGGCAAGATCGTGCTGACGACATGCTTCGTCCACAGGATTTATACCCACATCACCGTGCTCAATGCGTTTCGATAGCTTCGATCCAGGACCGCAAAATTTGTATCCAGGTACTTGCATCTCATACAGTAGCAACTCGATTAAAGCGTCAAGAGCTCTACTATTATCCTTCTCCTCGAGTTTTACTTATGTTTCTTTGCCTTGGTTACTTTTCCGCTGAATCGACGCCATGTTTGTACTTGATTCAAAGGAGGCGCAACTTTTTATATCTTTCTTTATTTTTCAGTGACGTCGTTGATTCAGTACCACTTTCATCAAGAAAACTTTTTCTATTCGACGTCGATCTCGGACTCTTATTTGTCGATTTTGAATTATTGTCGTCGTCGTCGTCGTCGTCGATTAGTAGTTTTAATACTCAAGCGTTTGTGATACACTCTTGCAAAATGTTTGCCATACGAAATGCCACTGCAAACTGATATTCTGTTTCTCACGGCATCGTTCACCAAGTCCTTAACGTTCGACTGTAGTATGCGAACGCCACCTATGATGACGGTATGTTCATTGCTTCACTCAAAGTTACCAGTGGCGCGCAATCGTCGTATGATGAGTGCAGCTTTTTGACGAAACTTTTTCGGTACGCTTTCGATAACCTCAGTATCCTGCTTTTTCTCTTCTTTACGATTCTCTTCGTCCCCTTCGACGTCGTCGTCAGAGGGATCGTTATCTTGTGATACCTTGGTGTTATCCGTGATCATGTCACCTTGTCGTTTTCTTTCGCTGTTTAAATCCTTATGGTGCAAATATCGTTGTAAAATTTGTTGGTATTTCTTCCATTTTTGTCGCTCATCGGTATACGGTAAATTCAAGATATCATTTATTTCTGCGTCAAGCCGACTCATCGTTGTACCCGGCGTTTGCTCAGACTTCAGACCAGCGTTGTGAAATGAGCTTCGCAATCGATCCACGCTTTTTTGAGGCAGAAGAATCATTTTTTTTGCGTGCTCCATGTTTGTTACAGCATCGACAACACCGTTCCGACGAGCGGACCCAACAAAGCAGGTAAGAAACTTTCTACCTGTTGTACGATGATTTTTTTTTCTTTGGCAACAGATGAATTTTTGCGTTCGCGAGCTTTCTGAGAAAGCTGGCTTATCTACGTAAACGTTTTTTGTGTGCCACAGTTAGCGAAACGTTTTCTTCGAGAATGTTAAATGCATACTCGCAAATGTACTTGATTACCGTTTTATCAGCTTAACGCAAGAGCGCCCTTTGTTGTTCGGTGTCTAGATGATAAAGAAAATGACGTTATGTAGGATAGACCGAGCACGCTTATGGAAGCGGCTGAATCGCACACTGAGTAAGACAGCAATAGAATAGGAAAAGTATCTTTCTCTTTTTAGGGAGATATGGAGGAGGAAAGGTCATAGAGGTAAAGGAAGGTACCTTTCTCTCCATGTCTCCCTAGAGAAAGAAAGATACTCTTCTAACCATATTGCTATCTCTCTCAGTGTGCGATTTAGCCACCTCCGTAAGCGTGCCCGGTCTATCCTATAAAACGTCTTTGGATAAAGAATGGCGACGTGTTTTTGACTAAACGGGAAACACGACTTTGGCACCATTGGAACTTGGTTTACCGTGTCGCTCCCTTTTATCTGTTTTTTAGTCACGTCTACGCACAGATACTCGTCATCTGAAAAAATAAGTTCAAATTCGATAATTGTACCATGTATTTTGCTTGAGACCGAAGAAAAGGTAACCAAATGATCGGGAAGTAGCGTCCCAATACGCTTCTTGCAAGAACCGAAGATTTTTCGGATACACCTGCCTCAAAAGATGTTGTATTTAAGCGCAATTTCGTAAATTTCCAAAGATGAAAATGTATTGCGAGTTAAGCGATATGTCGCGTTGACCCTTACCTTGATGAAATATATTTAGCGTGATAAAAATTACGCTTAAATTCTTATAATGACTACTTTTCGTAAATAAGTCAACGATACCGCTACTACCAGATGATTCGCGCATCAAATCGTCAATAATGACCAGTTTTGATCTAAAATCACCCGCCCAATCGCTATTTTGTGGTAATCTCTCGTTAAACTCAAAATTAATCCCGAGATCGCGATAACCAAGCTGCCACTCACCATAACAAAAAATGACCCGGTTGAATCGAGTATCACTCATACCGTCAATGTGTCGTGAAAACCGTCTGCCAAACACGGTCTTGCCGCAATCTGTGGGTCCACTCAGTGTACACGTCCACGGGTGTTGTCATCGCGTATCCATACTGACCAACTAAACTCTGTCGAAAAGCTGATTGACCGCGACGGGAGCCTCCGAGACCGCAAGCACTTTTGAGAGGATAGCGTAAAGGCGACTCGTGTGGCCAATCAGCTCGTTTCGTCGGGTTTGACCGCCAATCTAGCTCTTTTTGCCGCCGTTGACGCCACCATCGCTGATGGATGGCTCGCGCGACCAATCGGCTTGTAATGTAACGGCGGTTGGAGCACCTATTGCGCATGATCAAGATTACCTTATTAAAAGGTTTCCTCCTTATTCGTGGCAGTTTTGAAGTTGAAGTCACACGAGTAACTGACATTAAGATGAATTTTTTTTCAACGTTAAAGATTCGTGGTAAAGAATGTGCTAATGTCATAGTTTCCGAAACATGTATCAAGTTTTATTAAACATTCGTCGCAAGGGTTTCAAGAATGTGCTGACGCGAGTACCAAGTGATCATCGACATTTTTCGCTACAAAGAATGATCTTTATTGTCATGATTTAAGGTTCGTGGTGAAGAATGTACTGATGTAATCTTTTTTGGAATATGTATCGTATTTCATTAAATATCCGACGCAACACCGACACAAGTCTCAGGTAATCAATTACATTTTTAACTAGTATAAGTGAGTCACGTATTGGTCCTGAAAAGGACCAATTTTTGCAATTGAATTATTTATCTTCTATGACTTCGTATCCATTTTTTTTGGATTTATAAAAGTATGTTCAAAAACGTTTTTAAAAATTTTTTTTTAATATGATTTTTGTATAAGCGGTTTTAGACAATCATCATCATCATCGTTTTTGGAGCTAGTGAAGAAGCATTTGATTCGCTATGTTTCGAACCTATCGTGTCGTCTACTTGTTGACGCATCGGCTGTGAAAAGGGAAATGATCAAACAAACAGCTTTGTCGAACCTCGACCGAGTGAGTCTTTACCCTTACTCTTATGTACCATTTCCCTTCTCCTGCGACATCATGTGTGTAACCATACGGATAAGTCGTGGTCATGCTGTCAAAATATCTTTTACATTGGACTGGTTGACATGTTTTTATTTCTGGTTGAGTCACTGCATCTTGAAAAATTGTGCGACGAATGAAAAAATTCGACAATGTTATTTCCGTAATATTAGTCATAACAAGCTCACAAATCATGTTAAAATTTATCTTTTGACTATTGCAGTAACTTAATTTCATACCTTTCACTTTGCAAACATAATCTTCACTATCGTCGGATTTTTTAATCTTATATGCGTAAAACTTTGGTCCACCGCATAAAAATAAAGAAATGTATGTGCCAACTCCTTTATCGGCCAATTCGTCAGTGAGATTGCCTAGTGTTGTGCCAATGGTTAAATCGTCCAGTCCTTCTCGGGAAACATAAAAAACGGAATCTGTGTCGTAATAAGAGCACGTTCTTCTAGGAAATGCAGATACTCAAAAAGCTTTAAGCGTGCAAGTGCTATCACGAAAGCGGCAACCACAACGTTAATAGACGGTAATGACGTCAAGGGCTAGGTCTTTTAATTCCGGTTAACGTACAATGTATCATCGTTGACAGGTACAACACCATTTACATCGATTTCTGCACTAGTAAGTAATTTCATTATTCTTTATGTGACCGTCACCACTTCAGTCTTTGTCAAATTTTCACGTTGACCAATTCACCCCACAAAGAATTGAGTAATAATTTTGCTACGGATCTTAAGCCAGTATTAAGATTTATTTCATTACTGTCGAGATTTATTCCTTCGGTTCTACAAAATTCGTCGATATAGGATTCGTCGATACAGGCAGGTCTGTAACCCAAAGCTAGTGTTTTTTTATTTCAAAAATTTGTTAATATAATGTTCAAATAATCCTTCTTTATCCGTTTCTTGATTGTACTGTGTTACCCGATATTGATGTATTTCATAAACATTTTTAACGATATAACCTACGCGAACAACCACCTTGACTTCTTCGGATACCCACGTACCTCTTAAAATGCGATCTCTTTCGTCGTCGTGGATACAGTGCTCTTGAAGCATATTCTCGTAACATGTAGGGCACAAAAGAAATATAAGCTTACCGTGGATTTTCACCGGTAATACAGGATGATACAAATTTCTAGGTGGTAGTACATCACACATGATTAAACCGTTCACTTGGAAAATATTGTTATCACCTACTATTTTTTTACACTCCGCTTCAGTATAGTATTCGCTATGCGCCTATGTCAGGTGGCGCTGTCGAGTGAGAGAAATTGTCCCTCGCTAAAATCGCCAGAATGCATGGAGCCTTATAGGAAAACTATTTAATAAGTTAAAAAAAAGTCTATTAAGAATGAATTGACTAAATGAATCAGTGATTTAAGTGTGTATTATGTTAATGTACAGTAATAAGTTTTGGTTAGTGTTGTCATATGTAACACAAGATTCAAAAATTGGGAAAAATATAAACATGGATTGCGACTGTGCTAACACAACATAATGTATGTGTATACACATGCTTGCACTTGTATGGAGCTTGAGAAACACAAGTACTGCTTACATTTATCTATTTCTCACAACACAGTGTTCAATAAAAATTAATACTAATGACAGGTTAGGCTAACTTCTACACATTTATACTACGTTTCTATGGATTACTTGTGTTTTTTTAGCTTTACACAAGTGTAAGCATGCACTCAAATATGCTGTGTTCTCATAGTCGCAATCCATATTTTAATTTTTTCCAATCTTGTAGTACACATGGCAACACCAAACAAAATTTATTACTGTACACTAACATAGGACACACTCAAATCACTGATTCATTTGGTCCATTCACTCTTAATGACCTTCTTTTTAATTTATTTAAAAATTTTCCAAGAAGGCTCCATGCATTCTGGCGATCTTAGCGAGGGACAATTTCTCTCACTCAATGGTGCCACCTGACATAGGCGCATAGCGAATAACGTTGGATGACCAACGGGGAATATACCTCGTTGGCAAATATATGGATACAAAGAGCATACGTCAACTTGTTTAAGTTTTTTCTCTAACCCAACAATCATACGTTTTAACAATGTTTCCTGTTTGACCACTGAAAATGCATCACGTGGATTCAATGGTTTTCCACTCTAATAGTTTTCATTTCTTGAATAAAATTTTAAAGTTTTTCGTTTTTACGTATTTTTCGTTCTAAGTCGCATTCCCATTTTTTCTACCAACTTATAATTTGACATTATTATTTTTTCGAAAATAAAAGTCGATCGTAAAACTCTTAAGAATGTGCTGACTTGAGGTAGTCTAATAATTTAACTGAACGTCTATACTCGAGTCTTCATACACCGCTTGGGAGATCACGATAATTTTGGGCAAGCTAAGTAGTGTACAGAGAAGCGGCTCGTACGTTTGATCGGTTTGTTTCGGCGATCCACGCGCAACTCACATGACCCACCAGCGCAACGGCGTGGTGGCGAGTTATACAACTAATCCGTATACCTTAGCACTCCATGCATTGATCAAAAATTTGTGAGTGGTTTTGGAGAGTCAGCGCTAAGATAATTCGTTCAAATTGATTAGCCACTGCAGCGAAAAATTGTGGCCCAGCCATGACTCTGCTATCTGTGTCAGTCAAGAGGTAGCGCTTTAGTTCCTTGAATTAATAAAGTGGTTATCAGGAAAGTGTGAGTGAAGTGTCCAAAAGTCACTGATTGGCTCCATTATTTTTGGGAACTAATTGGGAAAATTACAATCCAAGCAGTGATGTGTAAATCTGTATTTTCCTCTCTACGACTTCTATCCATCATGTAGTCCCCAAAAATAGCGACTTCAGTCACACTTCCATTATACATACTGCACAATCATCTTACAGTAGCACTGCTTATATCTCTACTTCGCTCTCCTAAGTAGTAAGTCGTTTATCATAATCTATGTCTCTCGCTCTCTTTCTTAGTATGTCAAATATAGTTACTCCCTACACCCTCGTCACTCGTCATACCATCTCACGTACAATAACATGCAATACTTCTGGTTCCATCAAAGCAACATACTTCGTATGTAATAGGATACCTATAATATTACACCACGTTGCTCTCTAAGTCTCTAAGATTTCGTATGTATCTCTCTCTCCGCGTCTCTCTTTCTCTCTTTCTGCAACATTGAGATTTCGCGTGTTCTCCCCTCAGCTCGACAAGGTTTTTCATACTCCCCCTACCAACCTCACAAATACTTACATGCAAGACTTTAGCTTCGTCAAAGCAAACCCCTACCCGAGTGGTGGGGGTTTGTTTTGACGGGCCAAAGTGTTGCACTAACTACTTAGGTTGCAAAATGAAATAAATTAATAAATACGAACATAATTTTTTTGAAACTTTTGCTATTTGATTGGCAGATTTTTTTTCTAAATGTGAAAAAAAAAAAAAAAGAATTTTATATGACCAGTCGACGCCGAGATAACTTTTTTTAATAAAAATTCCTGATGCTCCATTTTACAACAAAACAGGCTGTAATTTTTATCGATTACAGTTTAAGAAGTATATTTTTGGTACAAAAATAAAATAACATGTTGTTTTAGTACCACATATTGTTACTAAACTAATGTTAAAATCGACATTGATTTTGTCGGCAAAGTAGGAATAGCTGGCATCAGGTACTATGAGAACTAAGCACGAGCGTTTCAAATCGGGCGTGCTTGAAGAAATATCGATATCTTGGGTTCCCGTGGTCGCACAAAAAGTTACGACCAACTGATTTGGGGTAGTATGTCTAGATAAAAAGAATTGTGGCATAAGTTTTGTAATAATTTTACTATTTTACTATTTTTGTCAGTTTTTACACCTAACTTTTACTTTTTCATTATATTTCTACTGTTTTTAATCAATTATTATGATTTCTATTATATTGCTAATGTTATGAAAGCTCTTTAGTATACGTTGTATAGTATCTTCAATATGTATATTAAATGCACTAATCCATAGATATACCTCAATTATTTGTGTTTTACGATACGTTTAAATATACTTGAACTACTGTTAACAGTGCCTACCAAAATCTATTCATATGTGTTGTAGCGATGTATTTATTGTAATAATAACAAATAATCTAATAAGAAAAATCAGAAAAGTATATTTTATTGTCCAAATTACAAAAAGAAAATTATATTTCACAATTTATTTAAACGTACTCTTAAAAATTACAGTAGAAAACACGATGAAACTGGGTTTTAATGGAAGAGTATCACACATATAATAAATAAGTTAAATAGGTCACAATGGGCGAGCTCCATGTAAAGTAAATGCAAAATAACTTGAAAAACGTCACAGTTTTCAGTTATTTCGTTGTAGCTCAACTTGTTCAGCAAAAGAATTTACGTAGAAAAAGAATTTAAAAAACTGAAAAATTGTTTGTCAAGCCAAAAACATACCACAAAGTTGAAAAAAGGAAAAAAAATAAAGGTATTAAAACATACGTGTAATTATCTTTTTTTTTTTTTTTAATTTGGATATAACGTAGATATTAGTACTTTTAAAAAAAATACACCTAGTGCGTTTGCCAAAAAAAACAATGGCGAACTAAAGCAAGATTGTTCATTTAAAACTTTGAAGTACTGCAGTTGCAGTCACCACACAAATATCTCGATGTAACCAAATGAAATCAGTAGTTTTTGATCATATATAATAATGAACTCATTTTCAAATTTTTACATTAACAAACGTTATTAACAATAAATAAATTTTAACGTCTTATATCTTCGCTCATTTGTAAGTTAAAGATTCGCAGTAGAGTGCATTGGACTGCGCTAATTTTTTTATGAATAAAAACAAAGAGACTTAGACAGTTACATCCGTACACTTTTCTCTACACGGTTATTTTTTGTCATAGCGATTAGAGTAAGCTTTCATAGCCTAAACGTTGTTTAAAGCCAAGCGTAAAATTGTTAACTCACGCTAGACCAGAAAAAGGAGCCAATCAAAGAGGCGTTTAATAAAAAGTAAACAAATTATAAGAAAATTACATTTCACAATTAAAAAAAAAAAAACTTTTAAATTGTACGATAAAATATATTTTTTTCATTATTTTTATTGAATTATTTACTAGTATTACAACAATTGTATCTTGATAACACGTTTAATTTTTGTAGAAAAGTTTCTTTCCCAAAAAATTATAAATAAATAGATTTAAGTAGGCACTGTTAACAGTTGTTCGAATATTTGTGTACGGATCGTAAAACACAAATAATTGACGTGTATCTATAGATTACGACATTAAATTTTTATATGAATTAACGACAATATTCAACGTGTACTAAAGAGCTTAAATGACATTAACAATCTAATAAAAACCGTGATAGTTAACAAAAAACAGCGAAAATATAATGAAAAAGTGAAGGTTCAGTATACAAATTGAAAAAAAAAGTAAAACAGTAAAATTATTACAGAACTTATGCTATAATTCGTTTTAGCCGAGCTACCCCATATCTATTGGTCAAAACGCTCTGTACGACCTTTGGTACCCAACATACCGATATTTTTTCAAGCGCGCGCGACTTGAAACGCTTGTACTTAGTTCTCGTAGCATCTATTCCTACTTTGCCGACAAAATCAATGTCGATTTTAACAATTGTTTAGCAATAATGTATGGCACTGAAACAACATGTTGTACTTCGTACCAAAAATACAACTATTATACTGTAATCCTTAAAAATTGTAGCATCTTTGGTTGTAAAATTGAGAAACAGGAATTTTTATGAAAAATAAATATTATCTCTGCTCCCATTGGTCGTAGGGCGTTTACTTAAAAAAAATTCTGACAATCAAATAGCATACGTTTTGAAACGATTACGTTTGTATTTAGCGGGTTATTTCATTTTGCAACTTAGCATTTTTTTGGACTTCGATTTGCAAGACTGTAGTTGCAAAAATTGATTAGCCAAAAAAAAAAAACTGGAAGTACAACTCTTAAGAAAGAGGACGAGCCCAAATAGAACATTCTACGATCTACTAAAAAGGTGATAATTAAGTGTCAAAAGAATGATTTTTTCATAGCCAAATGGATTATTGGAAAAATTTACAAGGAAAAAATTTCTAAACAATATTACTTATACTAGGCGTTAAAGCATACAGTCTATTAAAATTTGGAACGTCTAGGTATAAAATAGTTTGCTTAAAGCGTTATTTACAAAATATCGATTTTTAGCGGTTTTTTTCATTTCATGAAAGTACAAAAAACCCGATTTAAACGAAATTTGTTTTATTTTGTAGATTTTTTTAATACTTATAAGTTCCTTTTAACAGATTTTTTTCTAAAAAGCCAAAGAAAAATTATAACCGAAAAACTATACCGGAAACCTGACCAGAGCAAAGGACTCGATAAAACAGGCTGGCGTAAACAATGCACTGACATCGTGTAGCCTTATCAGTGGTAAGCCTAGATTAGTCAACCTACCACATCTATTTGTTCACGATATGTACAGCCATATTAGATGAGATTACCCGGCATAACCCAGAAATCTCCGTCCCGCGTCACCCACCGCCAGAGCCTCCACGCCAGCCAGAGAAAGATATCACCACGCGTCACCCGAAACAACTCGCTAGTATGCTTGTGCTGGTTTAGTGTTAGTTTAATGCCTATATCTGAGAGGAATGTAATAACCGTCGCTCACTTCTACATTAGACGGGTGCCAGTTTTTGTTGGCCCACCTCAAGCATTCAGGCCACACTCATGGCGGAACCGGGAAGCAGAAGGCAGAAAGCACAAAGCACAGGGAGCACTGACCCACGAATCTACATAGATGAAAGGAAAGAACTCAAGGCTTATGCCTCTACAGACACAGATAACGAGCCAAAACCACCCACACTCCCCGCCTCCTATCCGTAACCTTGTCGGAGACCGTACTGCTTGCAGCATAGGTCAGGTGAGGGGGATTTAAACTAACAATATACCTTCTTTCTTACTCTTATAACTCCTCCATCCTTATACATCGTCCTATAAACACTAACATACATTAATACTGACACACTTCTAAGACCTGGGCACTTAGAACCATTTGCAGGGGCTGGTTGCCGCCCGTGACCCTGTGCTTCGGCAAGAGAAGGAGGTGAGACTCGATGCGGTGACTAGAAAGATCCAGGTATCTCTACCGCTGATAAAGCCTCATGGCAACGAACAAAAAGATGTGGCAAACCTCTTAATTGATGAATGTGGCCATCGAAGAACCATGTGGAGGACACTTTAAGTGTATATCAGCTTGCACTTTCTTGCACGGCCAGGGCTCGTAAGGTGGCGGTTAGCATGCCCTGGCTCGTGGTCTGAGGTGTGCATAATACAGCAGAACCACACACGTATACTATAACAACACCTTACTATTTAGTTTAGTATTTCTGGAAACTCAAAAAAATGGGCCCTAGCCAAGGGCAAAAGGCTCACCGTGTTTGCCATGCGGTGCGACCTATGAGAGGCCAAAGGGAGATCCTGGGCAGCAAGGATATACCTAGGCTGCGTGCCAACGTGACCCAAATTATCTTTGGACTCCTGCTGACTGTAAAATGGGAGGCTGGATTCCTAACCAAATCTGGTCAATCGGCTAACACTGGAAAATCTCGCGGCTGATGTTGGCTGGCTGTGCTGCTGCGGTGATTTTGTTTGTCAGATAGGGGCCTTGCCTGGTCATCACGCTTGCTTGACCTGGCGTGCGAACACTTGGAACGGCGTTGTTGCTCACGTGATATTCCTGGTCCTTCTTGGCTGCAGGGCTTTTCCTGTGTGGCAAGTAAGTTCTGTTGTGTGATGTCTGCCAGGAACTTTCTAAAGAGTGAATTGCTTCTTGATTAGGGTGTGAAGCTCGAGGGAGTGGAGGTGGACTTTAGGCATGTGTTCGCAGCTTCTATAGATAAAAGGATTTAGATGGAACAGTGGAGATTCTAGTATGAAAATATCGAACATCAAGTATGGCGCTCCAAAGAACTACTACTGATGGAAAAGGAGGGATAGAAATGGAATTGCTAATTATCATGCACTCGGACACAGAGTCGATGACATCAGCCATTCTTGATTTCGAGGTCCTAGCTAAACTAGGGACCAAGACCTGCACAGACGACACTGTATAATTTGCTACAGAAGACTGTTGCAACTATGAGTTTATTGTGTATTAAGTATGGCAACACATAGAAGGACATCAAAAATAAGGTAGGAATTATAACTATGACGACAGAAAAATTAGTCCACTGAAAGGAAAATCGACAGGAGGAGAGTCCTCTATCTTATCCGACTGCCGAAAATAAAATAAAAGTCAAAAGTAAGAGAACTACTGACAGAAAAACTTCCAGCTCAGTAGATAACAAAAAATCCCCAGCACGAATCCGAAAATAGAAATGAGACACTCCTCCGAGTAACCAAACAGAAGCACATAGTGTCAAGTGAAAGGACGCAGAAAAATGGGCCCAGGTTGTCAAGAAAGGAAAAAATAATTGGAAATAAAAAATTGCGCTGAGGGCACAAACCGTTAGGTGAAATGTTGCGCAACTCAATCAAGATACGCTCCCTGAAGCCCTAGCGAATGCTCCTTCTCCAGCTTACCTAAACGCAATCTGTGAGGTGAAACAGCTTTTAAAAAACACCATGCATTGCATACAAAAATGATGTGACACCAATATACCTTGAAAATCGACCAGGTCAAGTCGGAAACCAAACTACTGGTGGACCGAAATTTTTAAGATCATGGCAGCGAAGCAGCCATATGTTCCGCCGAGTATGTTCAATGCTTGTTTGAACGTAGAAATATTCAATGGGCCGTGAAACATTAAATGCCTCCTTCTTCTGGACAAAAGTAAGGGACCACCTGTGAACCCAGTGTCATCCAGCTCCTGTATATGCTGGACGATACATGGATGGCAAGGTACAGAAGGGGATAATTCAAATGCATTTATGTGGGGTGGTAAATCTAGCCGACAACCAGCACTGTTTTAGGATTGGCAGATCAACTTGCCACGCGCTGACCGAGGTTCTGAAGTATGTGAAACGAGCATGGCAAGCTACTCACAAGACAAGGAATGCTAGCATCTTGATCACTCTAAGCGTTAAGAATACCATCAACTCGCTAAAGTAATCCGACATAAGAAGGACACTACATAAACAGGAGTAATCGACTTACTTGAAAAGGTTCCTGGACAACTATTTCTAGGACCGCGTGCTTCGGTACAATACAACGGAGGGACCACAAAAAGTAAGATTGACGTCGGGGGTGACTCAGAGCTTTGCACTGGGTCCAGACTTCTCGAACGTTGTGTACGATGGCCTCCCACGCTTAAAGATGCCTGAAAGAGTAAAGCTAGTAGGCTTCGCGGACGATATTGCGTTGGTCGATCTAGTAAGATCCCAGGTCCAAGCTGAGATCTAGATTCTGTGGGGAACCTTTAAGTGGCTAGAGGACCACGGCTTTGATCTGTCTAGCCACAAAACGGAGATAGTTGTCCTTACCAGGTAGCGATGGTTTGGTGGCGACTTTCACGTGAATGTCGCGTGTGCGACTATTTGCGAGAGCCCCACAGTCGAATATCTTAGAGTGTGGGTCGACTCTTGACTAATGTTCCGGGAACATATTAGGAGAACCACAAAAAAGGCCTTAATGGTGGCAGGAGGTCTGTCACGACTGATGCCGAATATCGGTGGGTATCGGCAGTCTAAAAGAAATATTCTCGAGGTGGCGAGCTCCATTATGTTGTACGACTTAGAAGTCTGGGTGGATGCGTTACTATAGCATATTCTCAAACTACCTACTATTAGTGTAGTAGGTTAAGGCTCTGCAAATTGCCTGTGCAGATCACACATTATCTTCGGCTGCGGTGATGGTGATCGCAAGAACCGTGCCTATAGTTCTTTTGGGTCAGGAGTGCAGAACGAAATTATGACTACTTATTAGCTAGGGTAAGCACCAAGCATTTAATGGCGCTTACAATGTATGGAGCCTATAAAGTAGCGCTAAACACGGATACGGATCGTCAGGGACGCCAAGTCTTTTTCAGGACTCGTAAGGATTAGAACCTCTAGCAACTGGTAGCGAGCTTGCTCGCTACAGCTGTGTGATACAATGTTCTCTCTGGTAGCTCCACCCTAAATTAATGTTAACGCAGTTCTGGGGTGGAACTAAAGCCACGCAGCAGGGGGGGGTTTTGTGGGTATAAGTGATCTAATAAGAAAATATTGTTTTTTAATACATTTTCGGCATACTTAAAAAAAAGTTATGAATACGAAAAATCAACCGGTGTTAAATTAACAAATTATTACGAGAAAAAATTTTGAAAGATGGTTCTATCTAGTTTAACAACGAACGCCAGTAACGAACCATCGAGAAACGGGGTGAAATCGGAACTTTTTGGCAATAGCGCGTTTTTTTCTTGTAGAACTTTTAGCCATTTTTACAATTGTTTTTACCTATTACTAACATTTTTTTCGGTCTTCATGTAGTAACGTTTGTTGTCGGGCTCGAGATCTACAAAGAAAATTTTTGTAGCCCAGTCTGGATTTTCATCAAATATGTGTAGTTTTTATCTAGTTTGCTCACACTAATGGATCTTTATAATAAGGTGTCCAACTTGAACCACAAACAACGTTAATTTCAAAAATTAATTAATTAATAATTGTGGAGCAATACAATAATTTTTTTTGGTATCACTAAAAATGGTTTTTTAATAGTAGAAACGATTTCATTAATGTAACAATACGCTATTTTGTCGTAGAGAAAGGATATAAATTTTTGCCTTTGAAAACTGTTTGGTGATATCCTACTTTACCTTTTGGGTCATTTGACTGTTTAAAATCATGCATTTTTTAATCGTTTCGGTTGAGATAACGAAACCATATGTAATGACTCAAATTGTAAACGGATACTTACACACCAAATAAATATTGTGCTTTTGTTCATAAACTTTTAAGCGAGTGTTCGGAGTAATACTGTTAAGAAGATAACAAAAATTATTAATACTGTTTTATTGTTAACTACACACACGCGCGTGCTCGCGCTCGTGTGTGCATGAGTGGATCATTTCCCAAAAACTGCGATATTTTTACGCCCAAATTGAGATTTTTTACTTTAAATATTTAGAGTTTTTAAATTTCTTTCACAAGTTATGTAAGGTCTAAATTAGTTGGAAACTTTATGGCCTGACTCTACGATCATTTTTTAAAAACCTATGTTAATTTAAATGCATTTTTTTAAAAAGACGGTTACGGTAATGATAAGTATGTCGTCTTTAATGTAACGGTACTTTTTTGCGATTGTAAAGCCTCAAGATGGAATTTTTCAACGAAATTTCGTTTGTCACATCTGCACCCTAAGCCCCTTTGCACACTATAGTCATCTAACTGATGATTTCAAATTCCTCTGAGATTAGGGGCGTTACGGTAATGACCACTTATTTGACCGAGAAAAACGCTATGTACTCGAGACGATACTACAATTAGCCTCATTAAAATTTGCTTCTGCAAAAAAATTGACAGTATTCTTGTACACTCCGGAATACAAAACGGTTAATTACAAGTGTCAGAAAAGTAGGCTTTTCAAACGAAACTTCCCATCCTTGAGAAAAAATTTTTTTTCCTTTCTAAAATAGCAGGAAAGGTGCTCAGCACCTTAAATTTTTAGATACTATATCGTAAAGAAATTTAAAAATCAACGTGAAGGCACCATAAGCCATGAAAAATAAAGTTGTTACTACTTTACCTTACGGTAATGACATTTTTGCCTTCTTTTTTAACCTTACGGTCACAAAAAATTTTTTCGATACAAACTCAAAAATGCATCTAAGGAAAATTGGTTTACACCGTTTACAAAAAGTTCTGACTCAAAATAATTGGATCCGTTGTTTTTAAACAAAGGTTTCATGGAATATCGTATGTTTTGTGAAATGACTCATAAATATATATCGAATAAAGCTATTTTAGACAGGGGACAAAATGAAACAATCGATATTATTTGTTGTCCTTTCTCCTTAAATTACGCTAAATCTATTTAAATAATATGTATAGGGATGGGCAATACTATTCGATATCTTGATACCATAATAAAGAGATTTGAGAGTATCATTCAGAGACGTGAGGAACTGGGAGTTCCCGCTGCCGTGCAGATGTATTCCTTTACCGCACACCTCTTTTTGCACTCTAAAAACTTTAAACTGTATGACTGTAATTGATTATATTGCCTGACGAGTCGTGGTTTTTTTTGTTGAGCATCTTTTTTTTGTATTAAAGTATCTATAAAAACATTTTTTTTCTAACTAACACTTTTTTAATGTGCCCTAATTTTTAATTAAAAAGCAAATTAACCTAGCTTTATTAAAAGAGACCGTGCTAAGCTCTCAATATTTAATAATTATTTTTCGAAAATCTCCCCTGGTCAAAAATTTGAAAAAATTCATGTGCAGTCCTGATATGCTCAAATATAGCATACATTCTTTTGGCACGATTCAACATTTCGAACTTTTCTCCTAAACCGTCTTAATTTAATTAGGGATAGGCGGTAGTACTCGATACCTCAATACTGTGTTAATGATTTCAAGTGAGTATTGATACAATACTTATGTTGATGTTGTTATTTAATGGCTATGGGTACAAATTGGAATCCGAAACGCCACAATTCATGCTTTTTGTTTTAATGATAATTTACGAGGCGATTTTACTACGAGAGGGTCGCCCACCCTCCCTCCTCGAGGCACCGTTGATGCTTACTGTTTCGACGGCACGGTATGCATTATACCTCGGACCCAGGCACCATTGTTCTTTAATATCTTTAACAGTAAGCATTACACCAGCTGCCTAGGAGCTATCAGTGATTAGGACATGTGTAAAAAAACCACACAGGTACCTGCGACGAAGTGGCGGAGCAGGGTCTCGAACCCGAGCCCTCCAGGCGGAAAGCAAGCGCTCCACCACTAAGCCACTGAGAGATCCAATACCACAGTTTACACAGTTGCGATACTCAGTGCTGTGAGAAAGCCTAGAATTTTCTCAGCATATACGAGGTGTGATCAAAAAGTAAGGTGACTTTTCATTTTTATAAGAAAACATTTATTTATTCATCTAAAACTATGCTATCCCCTTTAAAATAACCCCCCTCAGATACAATGCACTTGTGCCAACGCTTTTTCCAGTCGTCAAAACACTTCTGAAATGCTATTTTGGGTATTGCTTTGAGCAGTACTTGATGGAAGTACTGTTTTTGGCCAAAAAACTACTAACTAATAACGACTTGTACGCAGGTGCATTATCATGGTGTTCGCGGATACACGTCTCATACCTAAAACATCCGCCAGATTGATTGGCATGAGCCAAACGATATGTCAAGATCATTAGCTATTCCTCTAATCGTGATTCGACGATCTTTTAGCACCATTTCTTTCACTTTCTGAACATTTTCGTCGGTGTTTGACGTGCTGGGTTGCCCAGAGCGAGGTTCATCATTAACATTTTCTCGGCCCTCTTGGAATAACTTATACCACTTATAAACATTTTTTTGCTCATAGCCGACTCACCGTAGGCCACTGTCAATATTCCAAGAGTTTTTGAGCACTTAACAGGGGAGAGCGGGGCACTACCGGCTCCCTAAGTTAATTAAATCATTGTACCGAAATTTTTTTTAATTTAATGATCAAAAATATTCAATAATAAAGACAAACACCTAAAAAATATAATTTAAGCCCTTCATAATTATATTAAAATTAAATGTGCATGTCATTAATAAAAATAGAAACCGTTTGAGAACGAGGCATGGGCCGTCATAGGGAGGTATGATCCGTCATGGGGTGGGTTCGGCCTGAGGATTATCTGTAAAATGATTTCATGCATCTTCTATTTATATGAATTAGAAATTAATTTATATGTTTATTGAAACATATTTTACAAANTACATAACTTTTGTTATAAATAATTATAAATATATTCAAACATTACTTGTCTGTCCCTTTGAAGTACTATTGTATGATGCTGCTACTCTATCCTGAAGTGTCGTTCTGGGAATACCGAACTCTGATGCAGTATTTTTAATTGATTTTCCATCTTGTACTTTTTCCAAGGCTAGTATCATTTGTTCATCTGTCCAAACACACTTTTTGAACTTTTTTGAACAGGCCGGCTTGTGCCTCACCATGGGGGAAGGACTGTACCCCACACAAGACCTTGTTTAAATAATTTATATTATAAATATATTCAAACATTACTTGTCTCTCCCTTTGAAGTACTATTGTATGATACTGCTACTCTATCCTGAAGTGTCGTTCTAGGAATACCGAACTCTGATGCAGTATTTTTAATTGATTTTCCATCTTGTACTTTTTCCTAGGCTAGTATCATTTGTTCATCTGTCCAAACACACTTTTTCAATTATTTTTGTAATGCCTAACCATTTTATGAACACTTTTTGTAAGAGCTGTCAGACAATTAAAAAAATTGAGGTTAAACGACAACCAAGCAGCAGACGAAACTTTTTCAGTTAAAATGCCTGCGCAATTGTTGCTACGCATTCAGCTCAGGCCGGCTTGTGCCCCACCATGGGAGACGGACTGTGCCCCACACGAGACCTTGTTTAAATAATTTATATTATTTCAAATATTAGGTCTAAAAAAAAGAAATATCTGGCAATAGTTGAAAGTTAAAATTTTCGAATATGCTAACTTTGATTTGTGTTTCCTAAATATTTCAGTGTTGAATCAAAGACTGAAATTTTCAAAAAACCTAACCAAATACCTATTGAAAATTAAATCAGTCTAGTGTAAAAAAATCCCTTTTCTCTCTTACAACTTTTGAAGAGGGATTAAATAAAAGCATTAAATAACCGATTTCAAATAGATTTTGTTGGCAATATGCATCAGTATAAAAAAAAAATTAGAGTGTCGGAGTTACCCGACAGACGGCGCATACCTCGCTCTCCCCTACCATTTTTTCCACAAAAATTAATACTAACTCTTTGCTCCATTATTTTCAACAAAAAGAAATCGCCGAGGACGCAAACACGAGTCTAACCCTTAAGTCTCTCACATAAAAACAACACATGCTATATAGTCAAAACTATGAACATATGATCGTGACCAACATAATAAATAAAAAAATTTCAACTTAGAGTGTAAAGAGCGTGCGCAATTCAAAAAGTCACCTTACTTTTTGATCACACCTCGTATATACAGACTGACACAATTAAGAATATGACAGCAAAGCGCAAAAAATTAAAAGTATTCGAAACATTCAAAAACAGTTCTATAGGCCTCTTATAAATACAGCTAATCAGCCACCAGCATAAGTACAATACAGATTGCATAGATTATAACAGCAATGTTTTATCACCCTGGTTTCACCTGTTCACATAGGAGAAGTAATTTTCAGCATATGTGACATGAATAGTATTTATCATGGTATTTATTTGTTAGAATGCTTTTGTTTTCACAGGCGAGCTTTAGGTAAGACTTGATTATTGTGGTTTAGTTGATTCTACTTAAATATAAGGAAAAAATGGAAAACAGAAAAGGAGGTTATTATTGTGTTTAAAAAAATTTCAATAAGAAAACTGGCCAATCGCGTAGTATAAGTTTTTTTCGTTTTCCAAAAGATGCCGAAAGGTAAGTCATACATAAAAATTACGTATGTGTAACGTGTTACCAGATGGCATTTAATTTTTTTTTTTTTTTTTTGCAATTCCATAGTCTTGTATTTTTAATAACGGTTGTTGACTGCTGAAATTTTCAAATGATACAAATGAATTGCAATGGATTTATAGGTGTGCAACATGGACTAAACGTTGTGAAAGTGAGGATTTAATTTGTAAAAATAGTAGTGAGTTGTATGAGAACTACAGAATGTGTCAACTTCACTTTGAAGAAAAGGATTTTTTAAACGACCTGAAAAATAGATTACAAACTAACGCATGTCCAAAACTATACAGTGAAAAAAAATTGGAAATTATAAAAAAATCAACATCACACGATGTTTGTGAATCACATAGTTACCTTAAAGGTCAGGGTGTCCACTGCTATATCTCAAAAAAATTTCGTGAGAATTCCAGGTGCTCCAGAGTCTTAATTTTAAAAATTCCAGAAGTCAAAAAAGGAAAAAAAAGAATTAAATTGTGAGTAAATTTATAATATTTATTCTTAAGTATAACTGATTTTTTTATCATTTGACGAGAGTCATTAAAAAAAATCATACAAGAAATAAACAATTATTTCTTTTCACTTTAAATACAAAATAAATGAAACGTAAAATTATACAATCTTTTTTTAATCTAAAATTTCCTTCTCTATAGCCTCTAATACATATTACTTTTTCACTTTATTATTCACTGTACATCTGTTTATCTGATAATAATAATTTTACAAATAGAATCTTAAAAAAGGCATGTTTTGACAGGTTCACGAAAGACGTGAGATAGACACCGTCAGCTTGACGCCAGTACTTATTTAACACTAACCTGATTCTGAAGCTTATGAAAAACTCAATTTAAACTAATTTAAACTCAAAATAAATATCTGAAATGTCTGTTACGATACAACAGCACGATCGATCAGGATCCTATGTTGTGAATACCAACAATAATACTTTTTTTGTAGATTCAACAGAAATTTCAAGTCAAGGTAAAAAATTCCTAAACCTCAATATCTAAATAAAAAGTTTTTCACTCTATTTTAGTAGTGGAAATAACAGCCCCCCGTCTCGGCTTCACCCAAGACTTACTAAATGGAACAGCATAGTGTAATGACATTTAATGTGAAACGTTTTCAGTTAGAAATCTTACATCTATTTCTGACACTTCTCAGAAAAAAAATCTTATTAAATACATGTTTGTTCGGAATCCATACAGTTTATTTAGTCAAATAATAAGCTGTAAAAATTAAAAAAAATTAACTGTGTTGAAGAGTACCGTGCGTTTCTTATGCCATAAAATAATCGTTGGCCATAAGGCGCCGTTAATTTGTAGTTTCTCCCGTATAATTTACGAAAAGGGCTATTTTTTAAAGCTGTTAAGATTGAAAACTCCCAAAAAATATTTACTTAAAACAAATTTTTTTCCTCTTACCTCACAACTTCATTACCAAAGCAACGAAATCCTGAAGCTTAATCTCTACATTTTTTATCGCCACGACAATACAAATACATTTTCTATTTATTCAAAAAATCTGAAATATTCAAGAGATTACTGTGAGGGTACAATGAAAAGCTGATCTCTCACGTAATGGATTCTTTATTTGTCGATTTTGACACTGCTGTTCCAATCACGATAAATTTTCTGCGTCAGTTTCTTGACGCCTGAAATTGTATTCATTAGATACATTTGAAGTTTTCTTTCCAATTCACTCTTTTGTGACTTTTGGCGTGCTTAAGACTCCTTAAGGCTGTGTTCTGTCAACTTTGTTAAATTCTAATACATTTGTTGGCAAGGTAGTTCGACGTCCGATGGCCCTAAAAAAGACCGGTGAGCTTCTTAAGTATACTCTTTCTTGACTGAAGTTAACAGCAATTGTGACTGCCAGGATACCTCGGGGTATTCTTCTTTGGCCTGCTGTTGAAGCCCCAGACTGATCGGGAGAAAAATTACAAAATCCAAAGCTTTGGAGCTAGTTGTAGAGATCTTTCCCAACGTCTGCTAATATAAAGTCGAAGATGTTAGTGTCTAAGGCACCTTTTCTTGCAGACTTAGTTGTTTTGGTGATCTAAGATTGGGAGATTAGATTGTGATGCTTGCTCGTTGGAGACTTCCCCTTGACTCAAGTTTTTTTTTCCTTTATAGCAGTTTGGTTCGCCCAGCGCAGACCTTCGAGAGGATCGGTGATTCCTGGTTGAATGCTTAGAGTCGAGAGTGTAATATAAGGTTGTCGGTCACCGGGGGTCCCAGCCTTGCGAGGAACAACTCCACTCGTGCCGACTGCCAGTGAATGACTGACTTGGTTCAATACTAGCCGTGTTTCGTTAACATAGTCTTTTAGTCGACGAATCGCTTCCAGAAATGGTATAAAAATTTATTTGTTGGCAAGGTAGTTTACACTTAGGTGGCCCCTAAAAAGAACCGATGAAATTAATGGTTAAGTAGGGAACGTAAATACTTATAATGGCCCTAAACAGCGCCATTGGTGAAACTTCCAGGCTATTCTTTATTATTATTCGTGATGATGAAGAGCTAGCTGCAAGTAGCTTGACTCTTAGGCTGCAGTCACGTGAAGCGTAATAGAGCGTGCAAGATAGAATTGTCCCCGTAATCGACTGTGTTATAAGTCTATTGTGCCGCGCAATAGGGCTATCCTGCAATGCAATAGACTTAACACAGCCGCTTATGGGGACAATTCTATCCTGCACGCTCTATTGCGCTCCACGTGACTGCAGCCTTACCCTCGAAGTCTCTGTGTACGGAGACTGTGATGGAGGGAGGTACGCTGCTGACCAAAGAATATCTTGTCTTCGGGTCGTTCCCCGGATAACCAACCGCTCATCGTTAGTCAGGAAAATGGGCCTGCATAATACCTACGGAATGCCGTTGGGACGGCCACTGAGAAGGTAGCCGTTGTGGCTGCCCGTGCCTCTCAGGGCTATCTTCCCTGGATTATATTTGTAGCCAAAAATTCCCTGACGGCACCAGGCAGGATAGTGAAACGGTCCAACTACTTAGAAGTGTTGGAACAGGCTGTGCTCTGGCTACATACGTCTCCTGGTATTCCACTGGAGACGTTACCGGTTACATTAATTTTTTATTGGTGGCACTCGTCAATCCTGGAGGTTCAGAGTGGATGTACACCTAGGTCACTTGCCCATTGGGAAAGAGTGTCGTCTGTAACCGGGATACCCAGCTGTACGACTATCATCTACATTTTCGATGCAGCTCTATGAACTGCCAGAAGACGACTGCAATAATTATCGAGACGTTCCGGCTTATTATAACCACACTTATTTAATTCTGTTGCAGGTAGCTTCGATTTTATGTCGACGCCACCTAAAGGATCCTACTGAACTAAAGAGAAAAGCTAGCATATTTTTACATAACTTTCAAGCTTATTTATTGCTATTGTTACTAAATTTTTTAAGATAAAAACTATATTAAAACCATCTAGGAAGTGTCAAGAATCGGTATGCAAAATTTCAGCAAAATCGGTTCAGTAGTTTTCGCGGTTAGCGATTACAACGGTTTTAGCGACTTTGCTTTATATAATAGTAGGATAAATAGTTTTTATTATAATACTTCTATTTAGTGAGTTTTATTAGTTTTCATACGAAACTTCAATCGTATTTTTTTCATATTTATATTATTCTGTTTTAGAATCATTTATGCACTCTATCACTGAGAATCTTGAAATTTCACAGCGCTCAATAGGAACGCTAACGAATTCAAAATTATCAAATAATACGCTAAGAAAAATAAAATTACAAACCCAGTTAGATGTCTCAGGAAAGAAGATTGTACGTTAAAAAAAATAATATCTACCAAGCAAAGGTCAAAATGAAATACTGTAATAGTTATACTTAAAATTATATTATTCTGGTCTAAAGGCCTACAAAAATATGAGAAAAAAATTTAACCTGCTATCTATAAGATCGTTATAAAGATTGACTAGAAAGATTTTAATTGGCTGTGGCACAAATAACTTTTCATTTGATATATTAAAGCTTAAGAGGGTAGTATCACAAAATCCAAAAATTTAGGAACGCCTTGAAAAAATTTGTGTAAGCTAACAATAATATGTAGAATAACATACTAAAATTTCAGATACCCTAGCTTCACCGTTTTCGAGAAATAAATTATCTATTTAACACGTACTCTTCTCGGAAAGAGTATTTTACAGATTGCGATTAAAAAAAAAATTCAGACTTTGCTGAAATTGAAATGTAATGTAAAATAGTACGTTCTAAACATCATATTTCAAGAACAGCACCCGTAGCTTTGCCGTTGTTTAGTTATAACAAATTAAAAGACTCTATTTAAAGATCCATGAAGATGTTGCAACGGAGATTTCACCACCAACTCAATGTTGACGTACAATATAACCTCCGAACATATCTATACTTATACGTATAGATGTACAGAGGGTTTTCGTCTCATGCAGCGTTGACACATTTATTTTCACTTGTCTGTTTTGGAACACATAATGTAGTTCAGAACACGCATTGACTATACATTGTGAGCGCGCGGTGGCTGAGTCGGCTAGGTCGTGGATTGGCACGCGAGAGACCGTAGTTCAATTCCCGGCCAGTGCGACTTTACGGGCTAGTACCTCTGTGATTTTTCACATGTGCTTTTTCACCACGCAATGCTCCTCGAGGAGGGTTTAGGCGACCTTCTCGCAGCACAAATTGCCTAATTTCCCCCTACCCACCTCCCAGTAATGGGATGTCTCCCATCCCTCATCCCTTCCTTCTCCAAAGTGCTAAGTGCCCTTAGTAGTGCCCTTATTAAAAGGAGCCGGACGTAGAGCACTCTAATATGAAAAAAAAAAGACTATACATTGTGACACTACCCCGTTAAAGCTGAAAACTTGAACAATTGTGACGAACACTGTACTCTTTGCATTGACAAAATGTCTTTAAAAGATAATTTAAGTTATGATTATGAGCCTGATGAGGTACATGGTCTAGAAAATATAGGTGGAGAGAAAAGAGTTAAGCCGGCTTGTAGCGCGATTGTAGGTATCAATAGTTCGTGGAAGCAGCGAATTTTTCATAACTTGGTATGTGCGCAATGCACTTTCCAAAATTTTCAAAATATTATTATCGAGTGTATTAGAAAAACTAAAGAAATAGGTTTAAAACTTGTAGCAGTGGTAAGCGACATGGGCTCAAATTTCATTCAAATGAGTGGAAATCTTGGCGTTACCAAAGAAGAGCCTACTATCAAAATTGATGGAGAACGATACTTCTATATTTTTGATGTACCTCACCTACTAAAAGCTATAAGAAACAATTTAATGAGTAATTATTTTCTTGTTGGCAATAAATTTACATCATGGGAATAAATCAAACAACTTTACAAATTGGAAAAAAATATGAAAAATCCGCCAGCACCCAAGCTTACTGTGAAACATATACATCCAACCAATTTTACAAAAAAGGAAAGAAAGTAAAATATGCTACTCAAACTATTAGTAAGACTGTGGCGTCTCCCATAGAGTTGCTTGTTGCATTAAAATTTTTTGAAGAAGATGCTATAGTTATGTCGAATTTCATTCGCGATTTTAATAATTTGTTTGATTTATGTAATTCTTTATCCGTTACGAGTAGCAAAAAACACAAACAAGCTTTTACGGGATCACAATTTCAAATTAAATTTTTAAATAACATGAAAAATTTTCATTAATAATTTAAAAGTATTCAAGAAAAGCGACGGAACGTTAAAAAATGTAATAAATAGCTTAGACTGCTTAGACAGCTGGATAATCACTATTCGTCTAATCAAAGGTTTATGGGAAAAATAAAAAAATAGTGGTTTCTCTTGTCTTTTTACACGACGTTTTTAATCAAGACGCTTTAACATCTTTTTTCGGAACTGTAAGGGCTCAAAAAGGTAACGCATTAAATCCAACTCCTTAGCGGTTTATAAATGCTTTCAAGAAATCATTTTTTATGAACTACTCGGATATGGGCGAAGGTGGAAGCTGCGTGACTGATTATGACAATATTTTAATAAAATTTTTAGATGTAAATAACTTAAGTATACCTTCGTTTAAATTGCATGATGATAATTATTAATATGATGGTTTCACAAATGTTATTTTTGATGATATAGAGGAAAATAATACTACAAAAATTACCGAAGCAAATGTTTTTTCATAACACAATCAAGTACATGGCGGCATATATAAAATTCTGGACGCTCTTACATCACTGAGTGTCGCAACTATGTTAACTGTGCCAATACTTATGAAAATACCTAAAAATAACGGTACTATCGATAATCGAAACTTTTTTATTGACTATCGATTAAAAACATGAACAATTATACATATATTTTATTTATTTAGAATTTAAAATTCACAAAAGTTATATTTAATAACTGTGTTTCGTAGTTTAGCCTGTAGATATGTATATTCACATAACCAAATTTAAGGACGCTGCGGTAGTTAATGAGACGTAGACAAGCAGGAGACAAATATACGCGCAGAAAAGTATCATAGAAATTTTTACCGTAAAAGCAACGGTAATCCTGTAATAACGTGTCATTACGTAAATTTTTACCGTAGTTGTTCATGAATTTTTACCGTAGTTTACAGTAATTTTTAGGATAATGGTAAAATTTATTCCAAATTCACTACAATTTTTTCTGTACGGCAACGGTAAAATTTCCCCCGAAAGAGTATATATGACTATAGGCTGTAGGGTCACGTTAGATGGAGGGGAAGGCCGAGCACATGATAGTGGTCTGCTAAAGCGCGGACTAACCTACGAATTGTAGATCCGTAAAGATATTTGCATCAATAGAGTTGGTACTTAACGAATTGTTGGACACATGATGCAGTACTCTTTCGCTTATAGCCATTCATAAAAGATACCCGTACTTTCATCTGTACGTTGATTTCGGTAATACAGATGTTACGTCTATCTCGTTCTCTCATACAGGTTATATAGCCCATTACAGTAGACATCTGGTCAACCCTTACCTACAGCCCACGTGACCTTGCAACCTATAGCTATATGCAATTTCAGGGGAAATTTTACCATGCCGTACAGTAAAAATTATTGTGAATTTTGGGATAAATTTTACAGTTACCATAAAAATTACTGTAAACTACGGTAAAAATTCATGAACATCTACGGTAAAAATTTACGTAATGACAAATTATCACAGGATTACCATTTCTTTTACAGTAAAAATTTCTGTAATTCTTTTCTGCGTGAAACATTGTTCATGGGTCTTTCAATCCTACTGGTTATTCATGCTTTGTACAACTACTCAAGTCAATGTAATTTTTTTATATTCTTTCGTTTGCTTGTATTTTAGAGGTACCAAATTTGCTTAGCACTACGTGGAACACTTTTCCTTGTTCATCTGTATCACGAATTATTTGCATTTGAACACATAAAAAAAAGAATTATTGTATACATATTTAGGCTATATTGTTCATTTTAAAAAATTAGGAAAAAAACGTTTTCCACTCTCACAAAGTTAGCCTTGGCATAATTAATGGTTTTAGTTGCTTCTTTTTCATTGGAACGATTATTTTTATTGACAGACAAATTTGAGACTGATGATTGAAACAAACCAATAGCTAATCACTTCAGTATACCAGTATTTTTACACTATGTCTTACTTATCACTTAAAAATTACTTAAAAGAACTAATGATAAATAAAGCTCCCATTTTGTTACGTATTTAATATCTTTATGAACATCTTTGGGTATCCTTATTTTTTTATAATACTTCGATACTATCCGATTCTCATTAAGAATTCTTCTTTTTGGAATAGAAAAAGAGAAACTAACATTTATTTAGAGGTATTGTTATAAACTATATGAACACTTACATAAGATACGTAGTACTTTCCTTTTCTAATCAAAACTAACTATTTAGACCATTGCCTGGCGATAGAAAAAAATACGATTCAATCTTATGATTTACAGTAGAGAAAAAATGGATCATTCTCCTATAGAATTTTCCCAAAAATACAGGAAAAACCTTTTTGTCCAAATCAAAAGTCGGCTTCATTTATTTATTTAATAGTCTACGGAAAAAAAGCCAATTTTTTTTTTTAGTTTCTTGCTTATATCTCCGCTTCTATTACTCTTAGAGAAATTTATCGACCACTTATCTCCTTGTCATCAAACTTCCTACAGCACAGACACTAAGAAGAATCCACGAGTTATTGTAAATAACACATTAATGGCAAGAAAGTGCAGAAAAAATTTTTTTTACTGAAATACTTTCGATTTAGGTTAAGGAAAAATTATCGTATTGATTCGAGCATAACCTTTAAAAGATAAAGATATGAAGTTGCACGACAATTAGCTATTTGTAAAATTGCAAAATAATTGTTAGTTTTTCTTTAATTATTTATTCGACATGAAACTTCAATGTGTTATCACAAACTTCATGGTCGGTGTACGGACATTTCGCTTCGGTGGAAACATTGTATATAATGTAAGTAATAATATTAAATGAAAAAAATTGATTTTTGTAATTCTGATGTGTTTCTGCCAAAAATTTTATTTTGTAACAGTTGTTAATATCTCAGTTAATTTTGCATACTTTATTTCCAAAAAACGTCATTGAATTTGTCATAAAAAGAATAAAATAAAATAAAAAATGATACAAGAATTTGTCGTTTTTTGCAGTAGCGGACTGATGATTAAATTTCTTATTACAAAAAATTTTGTGTATCATCTTCATGTATTTTTTCATTATACTGCTGAAGGCACCATATCAATTTCATAAATAAGGAAGCTAGAAAAAAATCAAGAAAGTCGTATTGTAACAGCCAGGACAGCTCAGCAATCCCATCTTTACCCCTCTCTTGCGACTACACGGAAAATTTTTTTCGTCTACTAAAGCTCGTACGTATTGGGATTGACAACATAGCGCTAACACCATCTGCTGGCGAACTAGGGAGAAGTGAGAGAAGCCTTTGAGATACTCAAGTGCTCAGCTGTTCAAGTATACACAAAACAATTTCTATCAAGGCTAAACAATATTACTGAACAAAAATATTAGTTTATAATAAAGTAATAATTCACAGTAATATTACTAATACATTTTTATCATTCCTTTAATCGCTTTTCTTTAACTTGGGCTGAAACAAGAAACTTGCTTACGGTTTTTTGTATTTACAATAAAAACGCATATTTACAATAAAAAATTGATACCCTGAAAATCAAGATTTCTATTTGTCTAATACTGTGGACACTTAAAAGTAGAGCTAACATTTTTTTTTTTTTCATACATTTTATCAATGACATTGATAAAGTGCTCTGGCAGTGTGATACAGAAATACATAAAGATTATACACAATTTTTTGTAATAAATAATTTAGTTATCAGTCTGTTATTACAAAAAACACTAATTTCTTGTGTCTTGGCTTCAGCTTAAGCTAGGGCGTTAATTTTTTTTGTGAGAAATGCAATGACACTTGTTGGGAAAAAAGTATGCAAAATTGACTGAAATATTAGCTATTGTTTAAGCTGCAACATAAGATGTTTGATGGCTAAACTTCAGAATTCACAATAATCTTTTTTTTTAATATGATATCACTACTAACATTAAATACAATGTTTTTGCCGAAGCGAAATGTTAATAAATCGACTGTGAAGTTTGTAATGACACTTCGAAGTTTTACTTTAAAAAATAAATTGACAAAAAACTAACAATTATTTTGCAATTTTACACATAGCGATTTTTTATGAAACTTAATATCTATATTTTCTTACAGTTATCTTCAAAATAACATAATAGTTTTTTTTTTTACGTCGATCAAACATTTTTCGGTATACATAATTATTTTCCGCGCTTTCTTGCCATTAAACGTGTTAGTAACAATAAATTATGGATTTGCCAAAATGTTTATGTTATGAGAATTTTAAGACAAAGCGATTGATGATCGAAAAATTTCACTAAGAGCAATGGAAGCAGAGATATGAGCAAAAAAACTAAATAAGAAATTGTCATTTTTACATAAACTATTAAATAAATACATGAAGCCGACTTTTGATTGAGACTGTTATTTTTCCCGTATTTCTGGGGAAATTCTGTACTGGTATAACCGATTTTTTCCTCTACTGGAAAACATAAGATCGAAAAATTCTTCGGGCCATGAAGTAGTTATCAAGTTGCTCGATGAGGGCGTTGTTTCGTAATTGCGTTCAAAGACAATACTTACTTGCCATTTAACGATGCTACGATGGAGCCTCAATATCTTTTTCCTTGCCTTACATGTTACAGAATAGGGACTTAAAGTTTATATGTAATACATAAAAATAATGAGCACTTTTAAAATCTGTAGAAATTGATACTTTTTTTACCAAATCAAGTTAGATGCACTTCGCAGGCTGTAATTATTATTTTTTTTTTTTCGGGTTACCGCGACAGCGTACTGACCTAGTCGCCGGGACCACCCACTCACCACCTCTGTGTGGGGGTGTATTGCCGCACCCATTTCCAACCCTTTTTACTCATGTTAAACCTAATCCATGGGCGCCTGGAGCGAGTATCTCCGAACGGGAAAAAGACTAGCACGGCAGCTCTCCACTGAGAAAGAAGACAGAACGCCCTACAGCTTGGATCGCTGCTCATCCAAGCTCAGGGCTCACAGCAAGCCCTGAATAGATGAGCGGGAGCTGATCTATGTATTCATGTATACACCACATTTAATAGTAGTATCAGACTTGACAGTCAACTGAGCCAGTCAGCTCGCCTTGTCAGGGCTTGCTGTGAGCCCTGAAGTGGCGAGCGGCGCACTTAGGCAATAGGCGTGCCGCGTTCAGTGTGTTTTGGCGGGACAGTGTTCCTGCAGGGCGCGGTGCCGTGCCAGTCTTTTTTCCGTGCAGTGAAAGACCTTGCCAGTTAAGCTGACATCAATAGTGCATCGGGTCCACTCTCCACTGTATAGCCTTTCCGCGGAGAGGACTCCATATTTCAGGACGTCCACTCCTCGCCGGTTAAGCCATCGCTCTCTGCTGAAGCATCGGATCCAGGCTAATTAGCATTCCCGGTGAAACTCTATGTTTCAGGGACCACTCCTCGCCGGTAAGGTCGGCGATCCCTGCCTGGCGCATCGGATTCGCTAACTCCTAGCTATATAGCCCTAACACTGTTTCGCATTACTCTGAAGGAAAATTCTACGGAAAAATCCGCCCCGAAACAGCCAGGGTTACATAGGAACTTTTCCCGATGAAAACAGTTCTTGAAAAAAGCTGCATTTACCGGGAATACAACCTACGACTACTAGAACAGCGTTGTATCAGTTACAAACACGCTTGCCACTGAGACAAAGCCGCTCTATAATTATTCTGTTATTTGATTTGGTTAACATTTACGAATATTGTTCTATTTCGATATTCAATTTTTATATTCGCTATGTGCACAATTTTGAAGCAGCGCCATCCTAGGGAAAAACGAGAACTATTGGTCTGACACAGCAGAAGGCAATATTCGCGATATGTGCTTGATACCTATAGGAACACAGCACCTCGATAGATACACGAAAGGTTATGTGCTTATTATATCACGAATTAATACAATGTCTCAAGTGGTACAATCCTATGTGAATAACTGAAGACAAAATTTGTACTACAAGCACTATAAGCGCTTGAGTATTACTTCAACACAAGTCCGTGTACTGTGTGATACGAGATATGTTTTATTAGTTTGCAATGTAGTCAACACAGACCTCCTCTGACCAATCAGAGAGCTCCGTTAGCCCTATACCGGCGTGTTCACACAGTATGTACACACGTTCATACGATACGCTTAGAGGATCAGGCCCCAGCTAAAAACTCTAAGAAATACACAGTATCCAATGTATTTCATTGCGTTTTTTAATGAACATGCCTAAGTAAAATATGTACATACTACTCATAATTTTATTAAAAATTTAACCCTTAGAATGGTTGTCGATGTATAAACACATAACTTTCTGATGATAGTAATGCTTAGCAGTCTGCTAGCAGAAGACAAACCTATCGTTTAGTTTCACATATTAGCAGAGGTATTGCTGCGATCGTTTTTTCAGCTTGTGCACGTAGCGAATGCAACCAAACAAAGTTTCCTACATTTTTCATGGTGTTAAGAATGAAAAAAATTAATTTTCTTGCTATCTATCATGCGGATCCTTCTGACTTGTATCAACAATCCTTTAATTTAAATTACCATAACAAATACTTCAAGATTTTAGCTTTCTGATGTAAAATACTAGCTCTCAAAATGACAAATGTATTTGAGAGTACAAACAAATCAAATTTTATTTAACTACAGATAATTTTAAAGCAGACTAATTTATTATTTTAATCATTACTTCGATTTAACAAGATTAATAGTAAAAATAATCTTTATTATTGAACAATTTGATCTATTTAAATTCAGAAATATCAATTATTTAGTTATCTTACATTATACAATTTTAATTAATTCATAAATTATCTTTTTCAACTGCGTTTTTAAAACTAATTATTAAATCCACCCCCTCTTCACAAGTCTTGTTTAATCACAGAATAAACAAAAAAACGTTCAAGTCACGTGACAATAAATCTTTTAAGACAGAATAGGATATTTATGTCATGTACTTTTTAACTTACCCTTTGCCAACAAGAGGTTTGTGCTCATAGAACCAATCGACTACAGATTGATCTTCTTCTGGATCTAACTCAATTTGAATAGCTTCTAACGGTTCAACATCCAAAACGTTATCTGCATAATCTAGTGGAGGTTCTTCATCATCAAATGGTGGGAATCTCATCCTTTTAAAATGTCTACGGTCACGTTTTTCTCGCCTCATCATAACCCACATGGTGCTATAATAATTCAAGTTATGTTAATATTGTAGTAAAAAATATATTGAAAATGTGGCTATTACATTTTTTTATTTACCCCCATTGTGCAATGTAAACAGGTTCAACAACCCATGGTATCTCATTAACAAAAGTTATTGCTCCTGTTATATGATATAAAACTTTAACGTCTCTTATCTGTTCCCATGGCATAGGCATATTCTCTAATAATTTCATCACGGCATGCGGCATATATTTGAGAGCTCTAAAAATAAAAATTGTGAAAAACAAAAAAAAAAAAAAGAAAAAGAATCTTATTGAACAAAAAATAATTGGATGATGTTCAACTTACCCTAAGTAGACACGTTTGTCATGTCTATATTTACGACTACTCATATCACCGTGATCTCTAATAATTTTACGAATATGCTCGGGAGGCATGTCTTCTTTCTGAGCATCGACGAAACCAAACTTCCGTTTTTCAGCAAAACGTTTTAACTGTAGTTGTTGCCACTGTAGAGCTTTAAAAATATTGATATTCATTTTAATGCAACTACACATTTTACATACTCGCACTGACAATCATGTATGCAAAGTTTTTTTCTAAAAGACATCGATCCATACTAAATGCATGCATTTATTTAAATAGTGTGAATGACAAATATGTAATTAAAAAAAAAAAAAAATAACTATTGCATTACTCAATAAAAACTCTAAACTAGTCTGGCAGCTATGCACTTCCAATACTTAAATAATCACTTAACAGAAAATATTTTGACTAGCCAGTTGCAATTTTCAGACATTAATTTCAATACTACAGTAATTAGAGCAATATTGATGGATGTACCTTTTTCCTGCAGTTTGTCTTCAGAAATAACTTCAGGCTGTTTTGGCAGTGGTTGTAGCAAAGGAAGTCCTGCTGTTGCTGCTGCAGCCACTACTGCTGCAGCTGCTACTTGCCCTTGCTGCATCGCCTGCATATGAGCATGATGAGCTGCTTGGGCTTGAGCAGCTGCCTGAGCATGAGCCTGAGCAGCTGCTAACTGTGCTTGTGCTTGTTGCTGGGCCATCATTTGTGCCCAAGGGTTTGGGCCCAATATATAGGGAGGTAAAGACATGTTTTTTCAACAACTGTTCACCTGAAAAAAGTAAAGTGCCATATTCTTGGTGAAACAGATTACGTTCTTTGCACACATAGAAAGTTGAGGTGTAATTTTTATCAGCACATTTTTTATTAAAATGACGGCACAACAGAAATGTTGCAGCTTTTTCGATCCACAAAGTTAAGCAGCGTTAGCCACAATTGCTAAATTGGATCAGGTAGTTATTCAAAGACTGAGTATTTGACCAAGCTGTTAATATCGAAGATTGATCAGCTATTTTCTCCTTATTTAGGGCAATTATTAGTGACAGATAGGAGTACAGAAGTTTTCAGCTTCTGTTTATCAAAAAAAAAATTAGAGCTAAGGCATGAGAATAGAAAAACTTAGAAGACAAAATACGGATGCACTATTCCATGTTATGAAAAAAATTCTGTATACATGTTAATGGGTGCTGTCAAATTGATTTTCTCAATTTTTAATTAGTAAAGCAGATTTTATACGCGTACAAGTTTAATTTAAATTTAGGTAGTTATGACAGTAGGTCCACGGATATTTTATACCCCTACATAATATTAATAAGTGTTTATTCATTCATAATAACACATTCCAATTTTACACACTTTTGATGGAATAGATCGCTCAAGCTGAGATAGTATTGGGCTCGATATAAGTATTTTAGAATATTTATCTGGTACATCCTATCACCACTACAGTCAGTACTGTTTGCTGTACAATGTAAAATGTCTGAATCGTAGCTACATGGTTTAATGTAATTATGTGATAAAATGGCATGTTTGATAACGTTGCGCTCTTAACGAAAAACGATTTAGCATATGAGATTACTACACTTTTCTTTAAGCATTCAGTGTATTGTCCACACACAAGTCGATCACTGGAACGATGTCGTACAAAAATATAATACAAAATTGTCTTGAGTGCGACAAAACAACGCAAAAGAAGACACGAGTTACCAAGAATTGTTGATAAGGAAATGGCAGTATTGAAAATAGTTGCATGTCATCACTTATGCATACTTTTGTCAACTGATAGAATTACCGTTATAATTGTTATCCATCGGCACGTACATTAATCAAGAACACACTCCCATAGTCTTTCAATGTCTCTGGACACAAATGTAACCAAACTTACCTTTGAATCTTTGAAATAATCACCCAACCATGCAGTCGGCCCTTAATATGGCATATCGGCGTCTCAGAGAATGATAAAAAACAGAACAGAACATGAAGTCGGCCCAGTCACCACTCACAACCAGGGATGGACGTGTCATTTATTACGCGTGGTAAGTTGAATTTACGATGCGTCTAAAACTGTAATAAACGACACTACGATGAACCACAATTTGCGACACAAGTGTATTTACGACTTTGTGATCAGGCTATCAAATAAATAACTAATAAATTCAATTAATAATAATACAATAACTTAAGATAAACTAAACAAAAAAACGACTGAACTGTAAAAAGGCACTCTCTAAATTTATAATAGTGAAAATTTCACTATTTGCGCAAGTAAACATGATTTTCGCTAACGAAATAGTAACAAATGAGGGTCGCTCATTGGCACCCAATCGGTACGAATTTTAATTTTAATTATTTATTAGTAATCCGATAAAATATTTTGATCCAAATGAAGGTAATTGCACAATTCGTATACACTTTTCAAGTACTACCAACAAAAGTTTCAACAACTAATTGAAATAGTGAATCGTTAACTTGAAAGAATAGTGAATATTTACTATTTCACAGAGACTTGTGAAGTTGGTGCCTATAAATATTAAATATTAATTTTTTGCACCCATTCAGGGCTTAAACGACTCCTCCTTACTTGCGGATTCATCCTCCACTTGAATTTTTATTTGCGGATCAATAGTTTGCGAGATATTTGCAAAATAAAAAGTCAAAAATAGGCGCGGCGCTGAAGTATAAAAAACTTTGTTTTAAGTGCTAAATTGGGTTAAAATCCAATACTACCTGTAAGATTCAATTCCTCCTCATTTGCGGATTACGAAGGTATATAAATTAATGTAATTAAATGTCACAAAGTTTGTAAATAATGAATTTAATTATTGAGTGAGAGAGTCTAGTAACTTTTGTCTAGTGACTTTTAGTCCAGTGCTCCGTTCCTGTTGTTCGGTACATGTCGTTTTCTCCGTACAGCGGGTTCTACAAAATATTTATCAGAATAGAAAACTTTAGTAGGTATTAATCTATTAATTATCAGTTATTAGTTTTCCAGCCTTTGGGTCAATACACACACACACATACACACACACACATTTTTTGATGACTATGCAATCCAGTGTAAACCCATTTAATAAACATTTTTTTAAATTAAGTACTTGTAAATTTACTGGGGCTGTGTTTGCATAGGCTCCGTTTGTAGTATGTTAAGGTCACGTGATGATTTATGATACGTGCAAGTGAGACAGATATCATGCTATCTCCCTCGCACTAATGATCAATAATCACGTGACCTTAACATACTTAATAACAAACAAAGCCTTAGGCGAACACAGCCAGTGACACTTTGATCCGTTTCCACTGGTCGGTAACTTGATCTTCAATTCGCCTGTTGAGGTCACGTGATCATTCATCATAAGTGCGAGGGAGACAGCATGATATCACCGTCTCACTCGCACTTATCATAAATGATCACGTGACCTTAACACACTACAAACGGAGCCTATGCAAACACAGCCCCAGTAAATTTACAAGTACTCAATTTAAAACAATGTTTATAGAATACACTAGATTGCATAGTCATCGAAAATGTGTGTGTGTGTGTGTGTGTGTGTGTCTATTGACCCAAAGGCTGGATAACTAATAACTGATAATTAATAGATTAATACCTACTAGGGGTAAGTGTACCTATCTCCGTGCTCTGCCCTATTACCGTGGATTTTGAAAAACTGATGATTACTTGCTCAAAATAAGAAATGTTTCATATAAAATAATTTTTCAATTTTAATAATCTAAAATGACGTTAATGTAGATGCAATTCAAACAGAAATATTTGTGTATATTTTGAGTAAATAATTATTTTCCACGGTATTCGGTACAACGCGCTCATTAACTGATTGTGTACGTATTTCCGCGGTGAGCGTACGTAAACATAACCCTATACATCCGCGGTAATACGTACACGGTAATAGGTACACAACCACGGTAATACCAGCATACCGTTTTTATTCGTTTTAAAAATATTCTACTGCAGTTTTAGCTTCATAAAATTTTTTT
>NW_019379612.1:344962-355088 GCF_000648655.2 Copidosoma floridanum | reverse complement strand
AAAGGTTAAGGCCGGCGGAGGACGACCAGGAGTTGCTCAACCCAGGACATCTACCTCGAGGACAGCGGAACCATATATCTATTTATACAGAGATATACAAATACTTGGTTACTCAATTTCGAGAGAGACAGAGAGAGAGAGTGAAAGGTGGGACTTGTAAAGAGTAGAGAAGGGAGAATAAATAGCGCACGCGCTGTGAAAGTGATACCAGTGAGTTATTTTTTGTGTAGTTGGTGCCCCGAAGTCCCCTTTTAGTTTCCTTTGCAGGAGTGTTCGGCGTTCCCGAGCCGAGCACCAGCGGCAGGGCTCCCGGAGGAGAGGAATCCAGTGGAGAGGGACGAGGAGGAGTAAGTAAGCGAGTTTTGTGAGAGAATTCGGGACGGCTGTTTTCTCGGCCGAAAAATTCTCGTCACAAGATTCAAGCCTAAGTCTAACGGTACCTCTGTTTGTTGCCTATTACTAGGAAAAAATTGCATGGTTTGATGCTAAGGGTTATCGTGTATGTTACTTTGTGTCCTTTGAAAAAATTCTGCCTGATTATTCATCGGCAGCTCGGTTGGTCGGTCACATGCAGGGAAAAGGTATTCTGTATTTGTATACACGTCATTATGATTTTCTTCGTATCCAAACCTCAGCCTATCTGTCCTGTTGTTTGATGTATAGTAGTTATAATTTTTGTCATTTGAATGCAGAGGTGGCCAATCGCAGAATGGTATAAAAGGTTGTTCACTGTTTGTATTTTCTTGTTTCCGCCGTTTGGTATACTTTTCCTGCCAACTCGTTTTGCCTAACCCTTCCACGCCTGATTGATCACATTTCCTGTCTACCCCTATGTTCTCCTTAATCGCATTCTCTTTTAATTCTGATTTTTCTGGTGCAATTTCCAACATCTCTATTTCTGCTGTTTCATTCATTGGCTCTGCTAATTTTGTATTAGGATTTTTCTTAAATGAAATTTTTGGTTTTATATTTTTAAATATCTTTGACATAAGAACTTGATTCTTCTTATCCATCTTCTCATAGAGTGCATACAATTCGGGGTCGTGTTCTAGCATAACCGTTATTGTATCTAAATTTTCCTGTGTCATGGGAAAAGTTTCGTTTAAACCATCCCTACCGTTATAAATCTCTTCCTCGTAGTCGGACATCATTATTTCTTTCCCCTTTTTTTTTATATTAGAGTGCTGTGAGCTTAATTATTCGCTCCGAGCCGATGCAGAGGTTGCGCCCCCTCTAGCCAAAATCAGGCAACATTTCTTGCATGTAAACAAACGGTTTAGNATCAGGCACGCTTTCTGTTACCGTCGCGAATACTAGGTTATCTAGATAATGAAATGGGTGATCCTTTGCCCGATGCATTCTTTGGAATGGCTGTATGTCTGTTTCTTTTCCCTGTAGCCACGGTGGTTTTTCATGTGGTAACCGTGTCCTGCATACTTTGTACTTTTTTAGCTATGGGAGGTTTGATAAAACTTTTTTTTGAAGGTCTGTTTCCTCTGGTTCGCTTTCCGACTCCAGTCTGGCCTTGTTTAAACCAGCCCCCTCTTTACTCTCATTGTTTAGTAAGTCTGAACTACTTGAAGAGTCGGGGGGGGTGGTGGTGGATCAGGTAGGGGCGTGTCCCCATCTTCATAAACGTCCTCATTCATGGAGTCACTTTTATTACGCTCTATTTCTTTAACTCCTTCCTCTTTTTCTTTCCCTGATTCGTTTACTTCACTTTTCCAATTTATATTGGCGCCCGATTCGTCACTAAACCGCGATTTCCTTTCCACCGGGCTTTGTTTCTCCTCGCTATGCCGGGTTGCGGCAACGAGTGGCCTGAAGTGGTTGTTGAGGAGATGCAAGTGTACATATTCCTCATAGGCATTAATCGTGAAATTTTCGAAAATTTTACACTTTTTTCCCCTCTTAGTGCCCTGTAGTATACAAATATTCTTTCTGAACTCTTGTGCGAACAAAAATATGCAATCATCATTACCATATTCTGTATTGGACTGCAGGATTTTTTCTACCTCCTCCGGGTCAACACATATTTTTCCACTTCGAACATTGTAGTACATCGCGGAGTTCTCGCGCCGTCAATTGCAAGTCACAGGAAAAAATAAGAGAGTAAAATAAGCAATTACCTGGTATTTCTACCGGAAGTCCTTCGATAAGTTTTAAATTTTTATTCGACTCCATGCAGTTTTGTTCTAAACTCCGTTTAGCTACATTTCCGCCTCCTGTTTTACTTTCAAGCTTATTACCTTCATCGGTATAATCGTCCGTTACCCCTCTTATTCATTCTTTCCCCGATGGGTTTTCATTTATCTGTGGTAATCCACGCGGGGTATCTTCCTCGCTAAAGAATTTCTCTCTATCCCCTGAGCCCGTTCTCTCCTTCGAAGGCTGTTGAGATATGTTTGTATCATTATCTGTACTTTCCGTCGGATCGCTCAGAAGTCGATCGGTGATGGTATCGGATTCCCAAGCATCTATTCTGATTCCCGGCTTGCCTTTAAAGTCTCGGCGCTCAACATCTAGTCTAACTTTTGCTTGGAAGTTATCTATTGAGTGATTAAGTAACGCTCTGATTTTTTTGTTTACTTTCGTCCCTTTTTCTGGACTTTTTTTCGTCTGTGTACCCCGTCGTGATTCATTTATTTGCTTCTCGCTTACACTCTCACTAGACGGTCTGCTTTGTGCCCCTTCCTTCGGCGTCGGTCGGTCCCCTTCGACCGTACTCGGTATTTTCTGTTGCTGCTTCTTACTCTCTTGGAGCACACTTTGCGCGTGAGCTTGGGCCCATTGGTCATTCTCCTTCTCTCCTTTATTCGCATTTCTGCTAGACATACCTGCGTCCGAACTCATCACCTCTATGGTATCTATAGGGTGAAGCTTTTTTCTCCCTTTCCGATCAACTCTGTAACCAGGCCTTCCTGTGCCTGCTGGTGTCCCCCGTGCTTATCATTATTTGCATTTATGGCTATGATCTCTGTACCTACAGTTTTTCCTTCCTCTTTACCTTCCTCATTCGCTAGGCTAGCTGCAGCTAGTTGGAATCCCCAATGTTTTACCGGCTCGAATTTTCCTTTTAAAGCCACCGGTGAGTCACAGTTCGCTATGATAATCTCCTTCGACACAGTTTCTATTTGCGGTGTTACTGAAAAATTTGGTGGGTGCCTATGCAGCGTATCCAGTTGTCTTTTGCGATTTTTTCGTTGCATCTTCGGTTGTATTTCTAGTTCTAAATACGGTGTGCTTGTTATTCCCACCCCTTTTTTCAAATTTTCTTCTTTGCACATGTAAGCTAATTTATCCTCAGTCGGACCCTGTGATAGGATTTGTTCTTCACCATTGTTTAAGGATCCTACTTGAATATTTTTCCCCTTATTCTCTTCTGCGATCTGTACTATCTGTTTACGCGGCCTGCCTCTTTTCCCTTTTTTCTTACGTGTTTCTGCTCCTTTACTCTCTATATTTTCACGCGCCACTGTCCACTCTAATTCTGAGTCTGCGTCGCTGTGTTCATGGACCGTTAACTTATCTGAGTTATTCGTCTTGCAAGGCTTTTTCCTTTCTACCTTTTTGTTCGACTTGTCTGAATCGGATATTTCTATCTGCCATTTCTTATTCTTTCTTATTATGTTTCTCTCTCTTCTTGTCCGCATTTGGAATATTCGTGCGGGTGGTGCATTTATGTCACCATGACCATCTCTCGCCTGCTCTTCAGCAAGTTCATATAACTCTCGTCGCGGTAGTTCAGGATTTTTCTCTCCATCCTCTATAATCGGATTTCGGGACAGTGCGTCCGGTGCCTTATTGGCTATTCCTGGTCTATAAACAACGTCAAATTCATAGCCCCTTAATTCAGCTTTAAGCCTATTAAATCTTATATCTGGCTTCTTTGATGAGTAAAAATGTTTAAGAGGCTCATGGTCCGTAACCACTGTGAGCTTTCTGCCAAATAGATAGGGTCGAAACTGCTCTTTTGCATATACTTTTGCGAGCAATTCTTTATCGTACGTAGGGTATCGAATTTCGCTGCTCTTTAGGCATCCAAAGGCATACTCGCACGGATTGTCTTTTCCTATTTCTCCCTGACTCAATATTGCCCCGATGGCATAGTCAGATGCATCCGTTGTCACCACAAATGGTTTTTCTAGATCGGGTGCTTTAAGTACAGGCTCGCTGCAAAGTGCATCTACGAGGGTTTTGAGTGCTTGTTCATGCTGCTCTTCCCATTTAAACTCTGTACCTTTCTTCAGAAGCTTCAACAGCGGTTGAGCAATTTTAGCGTATCCATTTTCCTATAATATTTAACAAATCCAAGAAATTGTTTGATTTTCTTTGCATTTGTAGGCCTTGGATATTTTCTTGCAGCCTCGATTTTCTTTGGATCCGTTTTTATTTCACCATTTCCTACAATATGGCCTAACACTTTTGCTTTACGTTTTAGGAATTGGCACTTCTTTGGCTCGATTGTAAGATTTGCCCTCGACGATATAACTCAACAAGGTCTCTATAAGCCCTCGCACATGTTTTTTCTCTTCTTCGTTGCACCCCGATATGTCGACTAACACCATTATTTTGTTGACTCGCGATTTCCTGCAACTTGGGATGTCTGTTTTAATGTTTTTCTCAAGTATTTGAGTATTCTCGTTGTCACGGCCGTCCTTGTCACAACCCACGTTTCCCACGATGTTTTTCTTTGAACATGTGCAGCTGGCGTCGTTTCTTATATCATTGCCTAGTTTTCCATTCTCTTCAAGGTTTTCAGTTCCTCGAAACATTCGTACAAAGGCTCTTTTTAATGCTTCTACGTCATCCCCATTGACGTCCGATAAGTCAGCTTTCTTCGTCGTCTCACACTCTAAAAGGTCCACCGCTGGGACTGGTACATTTATTATTTCATTTGATATGTTTAGACATTCGGCATACACCTTACCATTATTGTTCGTTGCGATAAAATTACCGAACAAAATACCCTGTGTAAGCTTTTGTAGTGGGACCCAGCCCACTTTAATTTTCCTGTGCGACTCTTTGATATACGCATATGTAACTTGCCTCGTTTTCGGCACAATTTCAAAACTTTCTGATTCTCGTAGCGGAATTTTCCTTCCATTCAACTTAATTGTGTTGTCTTCGGCATTTATCTGACCGTTATACAACTTAAAAATATCCCATCTTATGATTCCTTCCATCTCTATGGGAAAGTCATGGGAGACTACGTGTAGGGTACACATAAAGTTTTCTAGGGGTAATCTGATAGATCCCAAAGTTTGGTGAGCTCCGTGCGTTACACCTTTTATTTTTAATTTTTCCCTACCATTCACCGCTACTCCAATATCGAGACAATTCTCTTTAATTATTGAAATTTCCGCGCCCGTATCGGCATAAAATGTCGCACCTTCGTTTATATAAGGGCTTTTTAGAATTACTGTGGGTGGTGTATATCCTATTTTCAATAAATTTATTTTCACTGTGCGAGATAGCTGCTGCTCATCTTTTTCTTCAGCCTTAGAATTTTCACGCATCGTGGCATAAGTCTCCGATACCTTATGCTTGTCATTATCCATACCCTCCTCTAACACTCCTAACTTCCTCTTATAAATTCCTTCATTTATTGCTTTGTTATGCCCGACGATTGGGGATCGCGTCGAACATCCTGCGAGTTTAAATGCCCTGTTTTCGAGCTGTTTACCCTCCCACTTTGTCTATTAAGATTATCTCTCCTATAATCATCCTGGTTATCCTGATTATCCTGATTGCAATATCGGTTATTTCGCCTGTCCCGATAATCGTCCTTCCTGTGGTCATATCTATTATAATTATGACCTACTTTTCTGTCATTGTAACTATTTCCATAATAATTATTACTGTTATTATTATTGTTATAATAATTATTGCTATCGTAGTTTTATTTTCTTCCCTGGTAGCGATTCCCTTGGTTNATTAAATATGAATGTAAGAGTTGATACTCTTAAAAATAAATATAAACCAAGTGTAACTAAAAAATACTACCATCGACCACAACACATAAAGTAAATCAATAAGAAAATAAGTAGATATAGGCGCTAGAAGTCGCTCGACTGTACGGGGGGCGCAGTCCATAAGATAAAGACAAAAAAGAATCTTCTTTTCTCGTTTAAATTAATGGCAAGAAATTTATAGGGGAATTTTTTTTTTGCAAAATAAACTAACGATAAATAGGTGTATGGGAAATGATAAAATGAAACTCCACGGAAAATAATGTAATGTATTATTCCAAATTTGTTATTTTGTATGTGAAACAACTATTAATATAAAGTAGTCTTAAGCAGTTGCCCTATTCGAGGCAATTTCAAATATAATTGTAATATAAGGCAAAGCGCATACAAAATCAATATTGTTATACCCTATACACACAATGAGAGAAGACTGAATGATTAGTAGAGTGAAAGTATTAATGTAAAGGGAACAGCGGTTCTCTACAATGGAATGAGCGGATGAGTGTAAAATACTTAATTACATAAGCAACACAGACAATAGACTACAGCACAGCACACACACACGCACACATAATCGTAAGCAAGTATACAGGCTCAACTCTGGATAAATTGAAAGGTCAGCGTCGTCGAGGGCGACAACGTCGCGGCCTCGGACGGGTAACATACGATATGCAAGGCATATCATACTGACTCTCTCTAGTAACAGCGAGGCTTCTTTATCAAGAAGGCATCGACATGTCTGGAACAAGCTAATATAAGGCCCAGCAAGCCTTAAATCGCGGCACTTGGGCAACCTACCAGTCAGGTAGTCAAGAATCAAGAGTCAAGGCGTCGAGCAGTCGGGCATTCGCGCATTTGGAAATTAAGGACACACGACGAGGCTTCGAGGGAAATACACGCGCTACTTTGCCTTCAATTCCGGTATCTTGAATAAAGCTCTTGATATAATCAGTGTTGGTCATTCTCGCGACGAACCTTCTACCTACCTCTTTCCAACATAACACAAGATTTAAAAAATTAAAAATNTATCCTGATTGGAATATTGGTTATTTCGCCTGTCCCGATAATCGTCCTTCCTGTGGTCATATCTATTATAATTATGACCTTCTTTTCTGTTATTGTAACTATTTCCGTCATAATTATTACTGTTATTATTATTGTTATAATAATTATTACTGTTATTATTATTGTTATAATAATTATTGTTATCGTAGTTATATTTTTTTCCCTGGTAGCGATTCCCTTGGTTGTAAGGCCTTCTACCATTATTGCCTTGTGGTCGATCAAAAATCCTATCGTTTCCATACCGATGGTGATAATCATTATACGCCACTTTCCTATCATACCATCCTTCTTCTTCTATTGTTTCTTTTTTTGGTTCTTTATCAACGTTAGGATTTTTTATTATTCCTTTTTTTGCATCCTGCTACAATTTTTCACATCCACTAGTAGAATGGGCGCCGTGCTCTCGACAATGCGAACAGTACTTTACGTCAGCCACACCGTCCCACTCGTCCGTATCTGACTTCCCCACGGGTGCGTCGCTATCGATAAGGCCCACCCATGCGTCATACCGTCTCTCGGCGTTATTTGCTCCAAATCTGTTCTTTTGCACTATCATTGAGCGGCGGAGACTTAATTCATTATCTACAGTAATGGCGGNAACGGTACCTACCTGTCGATGTCTAATACGGAGAGATTGATTGGTATACCCCTGACCACATTTATTACGTTCAGATAGGAATCCTGCCCCAACGGTACCTACCTGTCGATGTCTAATACGGAGAGATCGATGACAAACCCTGTAGGAGGGATACAGATGTATAACAATTTAAGATTAACATTATACTTATCTATTCTTTTGTGAGAGCTTGTGTGCTTGTGCGTGCATGCGTACACTTGCGCGTGGTGCTCGCGTGTAATTTCTCACGTAGTGCACGAGTACGATCACGTGAGTACGTGTACGCTCACGCGAGCACGCATACGATCGCGCGAGCATGCGTACGCTAGCACGTGGTTGCACGAGTACGACCGCTTGAGCACGCTTACGCTCGATCGAGCACGCGCACGATCACATGTGGTGCACGCGTACGATCGCATGTATGTGTACGCTCGCGCTTGTACACATATTATAGTACAAGAGTAATGTACAAGCACGTACGTTATTTCGTAGTAGTGTGGAACTGTGCAGGTGTATACGTAAGCATAGCATGAGAGGTCGATCATATATACATACACATACATAGAGTCCTTGAACTCTTGTTTTACAGCAAGAGAAAGAAAAATAGAGCACTCTGCGGAGCAAGATATATATATNTATTATAACATGCCTAATTCTTGTTAATCTCCCTAAAGTGGGTAAAAAAATTAATCCTAACAGTCATAGATTTGTAATATTTAATTTTAATTTTATTCCATGTAAAAATGCAAATCATCTAAAAATTTTAACTCCAGTTGGAATAGTAATAATTATAGTAACTGAAGTAAAATAAGCTTGTGTTTCACCGTCCATTCTAATAGTAAATATACGATGAGCTCAAAAAATAAATCCTAAAAATCCAATGGAAATTATTGAATAAATAATTCCTATACTTCCAAATACTTATGTTTGTATTCTTTCGTTGAAAATTATATGAGAAACTAATCCAAATCCTGGGAGAATCAAAGTATAAACTTCTGGGAGGCCAAAAAATTAAAATAAATGTTGATATAATACAGGATCTCCCCTCCTACTGGATCAAAAAATGAAGTATTAAGATTTCGATCAAATAGTAACATAGTAATTGCTACAGCTAAAACAAGAAGAGANAAATATATAAATAATAAAACGAACTGATATACAAAGAACATCAAAACAATTTTATTGCCATATATTACTTAAAAATGAAATAAACATGTTATAAATTAATATTTATGTAATAAATATTTAATATTTATTTTTTAAATAATTAAATAGCCTATTTTTAACTTTATTATTTTTAGTTACTCGTGCATTATATACTTTCTCGCTTACCCTTACACCTTTCCAAAAAAACTTCTTATTTTTTTCTTTGGGCATGACTATTTTATTAACTAAAAAAAAGATACACACGCTTCTCCTTTTGCTACAGCTGATCAACGAAGTGCTCCTTCTATGATGCTCTGAACACACACTTACAGGCACACACACATGACCACAAAGCGACGTTGCCAGATCGTTCTACTACACAAATCAAAAAGTTTCATGAATCTTGCGGTACCTGTACAACTACCTTAAGCTCCACTGCAAGTGTCTCTATTCCTCCCATTTTATTGGATCTTTGTGATAGAGCCAACAGAAACTCGTCAATTGAATTAAATAACGATAATCGCGTGCAGAACTGATCGTCCGCTATGCCCCGCAATTTATTTCCCAAAAAACCTATGAAATATTTTTTATACTGGGCAGGTATTGTTCCCTTTATCATCCTAACTATTTGCTCAAATAAGGGAAACTGCACGGGGTCTCCATTATACAGTGGTATACCATTTACTGCGTTGTTTAAGTAGCCTAATATATTAAGATTCTGACGTGGTAGCTGAAGCTATCACGTCACTATATACCTTTATAGACTTTGGATAGGGGAAAACCCCAGGCCAAACTAATACGTACTTATTTCAAGTAACCAGGAGACCCCGGAGAGGAGAGACAAGGAGTCATCGGGGGAGAGATCCCAGGTAAGCGTCTTTATTAATTGTATAGGTAGTCGCCAATAGAAGACGGCTTTAGACATTCGGAGGAATGTCTAGCCTAGGAGGGGGGTTTGTGACGTGGTAGCTGAAGCTATCACGTCACTATATACCTTTATTTTGGGCGAGTCATTGGCGGCTACCGAGTCCTATGATACTGTATATATTTTCCATATGTATCGTTTTACAACACATTCTTAATGTGTGTTCTCGGTGCCGCGGACTACGAGCCAGAGGAGAGAGAAGGACCGAAGAAGAGAAAAAGGGATTGAAAGAGTGTGTGGTATGATTGGGTGAGCATGTGTGTACGGTAGAGAAGGAGAGAGGGGCGAGGGCTCGACACACGTCGGAGAGGCGTGAGCACCGAGCGGCCGCGTCAGTTCCCGAGTTTTTGGAAACCTCCAATAATTTACCGGTTTTTAGGAGTGTTGGAGATTTTTCGTATT
>NW_019379612.1:301446-342950 GCF_000648655.2 Copidosoma floridanum | reverse complement strand
GAGATATTCATAATTATTTGCATGCCTTGAGTTTTTGTTTACATGCCAATTCAACATGGCGTCTTATGGGAAACCGCGGAGCTGTCTGTATATTATCATTCATATCGTTGCTAATATAGGATAGGTTCTGATGCCCTTTGGACAGTAGAAAGATAATTAAATGACAATTATATATTCGCTTTCAAAACCTTCCAAGGGTACTTGTGAGAAAAGTAATTAAATAGTAAAGCGTGAAGAACGTGCATTTGTGAGACGCTATTTGAAAATATGGCAACGCCGCATAATCTGATATTACGCGCGCGGTTTGAAAGGTAAATAGGTACATATGATTGCTCGTAAATCCTGATTACTGCAATCTCTCTTATAGATTTTCAATTATTGTTATAGGACGTATATTTTAAATAAATATGATAAATAAATATATAAATAATAAAACGAACTGATATACAAAGAACATCAAAACAATTTTATTGCCATATATTACTTAAAAATGAAATAAACATGTTATAAATTAATATTTATGTAATAAATATTTAATATTTATTTTTTAAATAATTAAATAGCCTATTTTTAACTTTATTATTTTTAGTTACTCGTGCATTATATACTTTCTCGCTTACCCTTACACCTTTCCAAAAAAACTTCTTATTTTTTTCTTTGGGCATGACTATTTTATTAACTAAAAAAAAGATACACACGCTTCTCCTTTTGCTACAGCTGATCAACGAAGTGCTCCTTCTATGATGCTCTGAACACACACTTACAGGCACACACACATGACCACAAAGCGACGTTGCCAGATCGTTCTACTACACAAATCAAAAAGTTTCATGAATCTTGCGGTACCTGTACAACTACCTTAAGCTCCACTGCAAGTGTCTCTATTCCTCCCATTTTATTGGATCTTTGTGATAGAGCCAACAGAAACTCGTCAATTGAATTAAATAACGATAATCGCGTGCAGAACTGATCGTCCGCTATGCCCCGCAATTTATTTCCCAAAAAACCTATGAAATATTTTTTATACTGGGCAGGTATTGTTCCCTTTATCATCCTAACTATTTGCTCAAATAAGGGAAACTGCACGGGGTCTCCATTATACAGTGGTATACCATTTACTGCGTTGTTTAAGTAGCCTAATATATTAAGATTGTGACGTGGTAGCTGAAGCTATCACGTCACTATATACCTTTATAGACTTTGGATAGGGGAAAACCCCAGGCCAAACTAATACGTACTTATTTCAAGTAACCAGGAGACCCCGGAGAGGAGAGACAAGGAGTCATCGGGGGAGAGATCCCAGGTAAGCGTCTTTATTAATTGTATAGGTAGTCGCCAATAGAAGACGGCTTTAGACANATATATATGTATAGCCATCTTCCATTGTAAGGTTGTGATTGTTCATTCAATCTGTTTTTTATGATTATTTACAATTTAATACTAAAATTTACCCATGCTTATAACTAATTTCTACTAATCTCAAAATTAATAATAAGAATATAGGTTTTGGTCACGTCAAAATTATTCTTATAATACATTATAGAGAATAGAAAATAGATCCATTTATAGCTAAGATATGTAGGATGTAGCTTTGCCTTTGAGATTTGACTCACTATTTTTAGAATTATAACGATTGTTCGTATGAATCCGTGAAACATATATTTTTGAACCTCAATAAGCTTGAGCAAACGCATTGGTTTAGTCGTAGCGTAGAAACGTACTTACCTTTAATAATTGTGTACACATAGATATAGTAACAGCGTAAGGGGAAGGGAGCGCGTGGCGTACATGCAAGGTATAGATAGATAGATATTTTTATTCGGCCATGAGAGAAAGCCCTATCTGGCCGGTAAAAAATTTACATTTGTGATGCCAATATGAACGTGAGTTAATTATCATTCAATAATGCGTAAATTTGTTCGACGATTTAACAATTTTATACTGTTAGATCGTGTATATAACTAAAGAAACACATGTTTCCTTTTAATTGTTACGTTAAGCTCATTGGTCTGAACTAGAGTTTAATAAAAAATGTGTGAGCCAATGAGGGGATGAATAATAATAATAGTGAAAATAATTTTGTAAGAATGGCTATGTAAGAGAGAAAGAGAGAGAGACGAAGCGGTAGACAGTAGAGTGGCGCGCGGTGTGAGAGAAAGAGAGGAGATTGAGGAGAAGGCTTAAGCCGCAGGGTGGGTGGCCACGTTTTTTCATAAGTGTTCAGTGATAATCCTTGACAGATTGGTAGCATGAAACTCACTCTTCTAAACAATTAACTAACATTTGGGAATCACAGAGACCTTTACTTATGGCGTAAATCGTATAAAAAACTAAGATTTATCATTTAAATAGGCGCAAAAAAATGTTTAATATATTGATCAGTTTTTTAAGCAAATGCGTTACCATGTATAATTGACTTTAGTCTGATATTGATTAACGTCTCGGAAACGCGTAACTTGTTATATTTTTTTCTTTGAACTACATATTCACTATTTCAGACGATTACAGTATAAATGTATCGATGAATCCTGAGGTTTTGGTGTTAATTTATGCGAAAAGTTATCTGCCAATAATTTGGGAGTGTCATCTCGTACATATCACTCCGGTAGCATAATCAAATAATAATATTGCATTCTTACTAAAATTGTCTAAAAAAGTGCATATTTACTTAAAAAATTGTATAAAATGACGAATTGCGCTTTCTCCCCAACTTCAACCAATTTTGTAATAGCCAATTTTTAATACAAGAGAAAATCACGAACTTAAAGACTTATGCGCCAACTACACCTCAAAACTTAGTTTTTTGTTTGGTTCACCATATAGGCAAATGTCTTTACGATTCAAGTAAAATTTTCTTTTTCAAAGCACAAAGCTGCTATAAATACGTTAATATAAACATAAAAATTTTTAATAAATGGCGATAGTTATGTGGCCGAACCACAATCAGGCCTGATGCCGTCAGAGAATTTCTTACTACAAATGTAAGCCAGGGAAGACAGCCCTGAAGAGTACCAGCAGCCACAACGGTCAACTTTTTTGTGGTCGTTCCAACGGCATACCTACAGAGAAGGTATTTTCAAGCCTGCTTTCCCGACTAACTATGAGCAGTTGGTTAACCGGCAAATAACCTGAAGACGAAATATTTTTTAGTCAGCGGCGTATCTTCCTCATGTACGGTGTCCATACACAGAGACACAGAGGGTAAGAGTCGAGCTACCCACAGCTGGCTCTCTATCATCAAGAATAATAATAAGGAATAACTGGAAATTTTACCACTGGCCCTTTTCAGAGCTAATATAAGTATTTACGTTCCCTACTTAACCATCTATCTCATCGGTTCTTTTAAGGGCCACCTAAGTTTAAATTACCTTGCCAACAAATACTTTTTGTCTACCATTTCCGGAAACGTCGACTAAAAGACTATGTAAAGCCGGCCACTATTAAACAAAGTCAGTCATTCACTGGCAGACGTCACGAGCGGAGTTGTTCGTCGCAAGGCTGGGAACCCCAGTGACGACCCTATATTATCTTCTCGACACTAAGTATTCAACCAGGAATCACCGATCCTCTCCAAGGTCTGCGCTGGGCAAACCTAACAGCTATGAAGGAAAAAAAACTTGAGCCAACGGGAGTCTCCAACGGGCAAGCATCACGAACCAATCTCTCCATCTTAGATCACCAAAACATTTGAGTCTGAAAAAAAAGGTGCTTTAGACATCAACGTTTTCGACGTTATACCAGTAGACGGTGGGAAAGAGCACTACAACTAGCTTCAAAGCTTCGGACTTTGTGATTTTTCTCCCGATTAGTCTGGGGCTTCAACAGCAGGCCAGAGAAGATTACCCTGAGGTATTCAGACAGTCACAATTGCTGTAAACTTCAGTCAAGAAAGAGTTTACTTAAGAACCTCATCAGTCTTTTTTAGGGTAATCGGACGTCGAACTACCTTGCCAACAAATATATAAGAATTTAACAAAGTTGACAGAAAATAGCCTTTAGGGGTCACAAAAGTCTTAAGCATGCCAAAAGCCGCAAAAGGGTGAATTGGAAGGAAAAATTCAAATGTACCTAATAAATACAATTTCAGGCGTCAAGAAACTGACGCGGAAAATTAATCAAGATTGGAACAGTAGCGTCAAAATTGATAAATAAAGAATCCATTACGTGAGAGATCAGCTTTTCACTTTACCCTTACAGTAATCTCTTAAATCCTTAAAGATCTAAATTCAGATTTTCAGATAAGTAAAAAATGTATTTGTATTTTTGTGGCAAAAAATAATGTAAAGATTAAGCTCCAGGACTTTGTTGCTCTGGTAATAAAGTTGTGGAATGAGACAAAAAAATCTTTTTTTAATATTCATTTTTTGGGAGTTTCAAATCTTAACAGATTTAAAAAATAGCCCTTTTCATAAATTATACGAGAGAAACTGCAAATTAATGGCTCGTGATAGGCAACGATAATTTTATGGCATGTGGAACTCACGGTACAATTCAGAATAATTATATTTCTTTTTAGTTTTTACAGCTTATTATTTGACCAAATAAACTGTATGGATTGCGAAAAAATATGTTTTTATTAAGAAGATTTGTGTTCTGAGAAGTGTCAGGAATAGATGTAAAATTTCTAGCTGAAAACGTTTCACATTATATGTCAACACACTACGGTGTTTCATGTAGTAAGTCTCTAGCGAAGCCAAGATGGGGAGACGCTAGTTATAAGATACTTTAAATCTTACGTTTTCTTTAAATTTTGTTTTTTAATTTTGCACAAAACACGATAATAAAGTTTTTAAGTCCATTACAGAAATAACGGATTTTCTATATAATTTACTGAGAAACTACAGGAACGATTGGGACTAAAACAAAAAAATTGGATACGCCTTTATGTGCTGTATCTTCTTTTTCTCTTTGTCTAAATTTTTCAGCAGCTACACCCACAGCGATTACCCATTTAAATTAGATTTATCATTTATACACGTCGCTCAAATTATATATATAAGTCAGTAAGTTAATATAATCGGTTTTTCATCTAACGAACAAGTTACGGGCAGGATTCAACATGCAGTATGATAGAATTAGCTTCAAAACAATTGAAGTTTTTTTTATAAGTGTAGTATATACTAAGTGCGAGTTAACTAGTTTAAAAATTAAATTGATGACTTGAATTTGACACACTTAGTATATACTACACTTATGAAAAAAACTTCAATGGTTTTAAAGATAATTCTATCATACTGCATGACGAATCCTGCTCGTAACTTATTTGTTAGATGAAGAACCGATTATATTAACTTACTGACTCGGCCAAAGGATTCTGAGGACTTCTTAGAGATAACGGGCATTTGCATTATTAGAGTAGCGAGTAGCTTTGTTGGTTCAGACCAAGCGGCTAACATAACATATAAGGTGTTTATATTTAAGGTGGTTTCATATCACTTTATCGTTCAAAATTCTTAATTTTGAAAATAGCTGTCTAAAGTAATACAATAACAAATAGATAGTGTAGTACAAAAAAAGGGTGCTTTGAATGTTTAAAAAAAATTATATTATAAAATGTACTATTTTTTGTTCGTGTATCGTTCTAAGTTTTACAATTGCATTCAAAAAGACAGGAACCTTTTTAACTTTATATCTAACTATAATTTTGAAAAAGCTTGTTGTACTCTCTAAACAACTAAATATAATGTCACTGTGAAAAATTTTTAAAAATATTTAATGTGTTATGACACAAGTGCAATTGTTTACTGCAAGGATTCTTGAAATTGTATAAAAGCAAGATTTTCTCATAGACTATTACATTTAATTTATTACACATTAAATCCACGGTTACAGCTTATGACTTGAGAGCATTGACTGCTATGTAATAAGCCTATACATCACATATGTACCGTGCCGGACTGTGCGTTCATCCTCGGCTACAGTCCATGCGTTCGGGACACGGTACACTATGATTATGGGCTGTAGCTAATATGAGGACGTACCAACAGTTTTAATGACCGTAATAATTGCATTATTAATTATGATGAAGAGCTCAGTGATAAATCCATAAGAGAGAATTCAACTTTGTTTAAAAGTTCTTTAGAAAAAAGTTTCATTTTTATTGACGATGATATTTTGTATAAAAAAAATTAATTTTACCTAGCATTAACCACGGTGAGAGATGCCAAGCACTTAAAGTCCAGGTTCTAACTACGTCGTAGCTTAACAAAAATGTCCATGGCTCTTGTTCCTGAGCATGCCACGTCGGTGAAGTGATTATTTACACTCTTCCTGATCCTAAGCTTGTTGGGTTTGGGTCAGTGCAAGAATTCACGGTGTTAATAGTCCATGTCCCGAATAAATTTTTAATCTGATGTTTTCCAGGACAAAAAAATTGGTCATTTCCCTGTAAAATTTCTCCAGAAATACAAAAAAAATAGTTCTGTCCAAATTAACGGTCGGTTTCATTTATTTATTTAACAATTTATTAAATAATGCCAATTTTCATTTAGTTTTTTGCTTATATGTCCACTTCTATTGCTCTTAGAAAATTTTTTGACCACCAATGTTTTCGTCATCAAATTGTCTATGAAATAGACACTTTTTTGTTTTATTACTTATTGTCAATAACGCGTTAATGGCATTAAAGTGCGTAAAAAATATTTTTGTACAAAAAAACTTTAGATTGACGTAAAAAAACTATTATGTTAATTTGGACATAACCGTGAAAAATGTAGATATTAAATTGTATAACAAATAGTTATTTGTAAAATCGCAAAATGTTTGTTAGTTTTTCGTTAATTAATATTTTAAACTGAAACGTCGAAGTGGTATTACAAACTTCATGATCAGTTTATCGACATTTAGTTTTCATAAAAACATTGTATTTGATGTTAGTAATGACAAAAAATAAAAAAAATTGATTTTTGTTAATTCTTATGTTTTGCCAGAAAAATTTATAATTTGCAACTCAAACAATTGCTAATATCTCAGTCAATTTTGCATACTTTGCATTCTGAACAAAAGTCATTGAATTTGTCATAAAAAAAATATGAATTAAAAAAAAAATGAACTCTTTAGCCCACTCTGATGCCAAGATACAAGAAATTGGCATTTTTGCAACAACGGACTGATGATTAAATTTCTTATGGCAAAAAAATTCGTGTATGATCTTCATATATTTTTGCATCATATTACAAGAGCACTTTATCAATTTTATTAAAAGGGAAGCTCAAATAAATTAATATAGTGTCATTGTAACATCCCTGGCAGCTCAGCGCTCCTATATGTACCCCTTTCTTGCGATTACGTAACCGACGGGACCAGTTGCAGTCGCATGTGACAAAATACGGGCTACGGTTGGTGTTTGAGTTCAAATAAGATGTTTTACATAAATACACAGTTACAAACATAGTGTTACGTAAGATACCACATAGCTATGTGCCCGTGCGCTCCTTCGGGCCTGGGCCCTGAAAGATAAGGGAACAGAGAAGAGAAGCGAAAGGAAAGGAAGAGCGAAGCAAGGGACAGTAAAGGGTAGATTGTCTCGAGACACCAGAGCAAGAGGATTAGGTCCGCGGAACCGAGAGACAAGAGAGAAATAGGACCACACCCGCGAACCCGGGAGACTTTATTTATTTACGTGCGGAGAAACCCAAGTAACAGCTGGTGTCAGTAGGATACAGAAAATTTTTTTTACGTTTTGCCTTGTGCGTGGAAAATACTTATTTTCGCGAAACAAAAAAAAATTTTTTTATCAGCGAATACAGCAAAAAAAAAAAAAAAAAGAAATATCGCTCACCGCAAAGTGAAAAAAAAGTCAAGTGGTAGAAGTTAAATTTAGTGAGTCAACCGTCATATTCGAAGGAATCTAGAAAGAGCATTAAAAAAAAGGAAGAAATAATCTGGGAAAAAAATCTTCAACATTGCAAGGAGATCAGACGAGGGAATAATTGTAAATCAAGCCAGTGGACTAATATACCAGAACGCTAGAGGCATGTGCCGTTCACTAAACTCAAGGAAATACGGGAAAGAGAAGACGGTCAGCGCAATCAATATCAAAGACAGGGGATTCCAGGGATGCAGATCAGCGCAGCTTTATCAATAATCTTGGCAGCGACGACTTGATAAGTAAGAACTACAAAATATAAAATATCTATTTTATTTTTACCTACCCACCCCCAGGGAACATTAAAGAAAGAGGCATTTCCTTAATTAATCATGGAAAAGACTCATTATACTACATAAAATTTACAGATTGAATTTTTAACCATCATATTCCGTAAATCACTAAAAGTATTAAAATGAAACTTGATAAAAAAATACCGTTTATTTTTTGCTTACAACCAAATCTCAGCGTAATATTTAATACAAGCACCTACCTTATTAACAACATAATAGAAGAATTTGATATAAATGGAGCACAGAGCGCAGAATTGCGAGAGCAATTAAGCAAAAGAAATTGGGAAGAAAATAAATTAACCTAATAGAAACGAAATTATACAAATAACGCTTTAGCACAACCCCAAGTCGTTAGCTGAATGGGAGTAGGCAGACAAAAAACAGAAATATTTCATAATGATAATGCTAACGAAAATTAACCCCAAGTACTAATTGCGGGCAACTATCTCACAGGTAAGACGTAAGCGATAATGAAGCTGATACACCACCTCAGATAGGAACACATAGATCTTTCTCACTTCGATTATTTACTACCCCCGCCAAGCACAAAAGTAATATGATGGACATGATCGAACCTTCTTTAACGTCCAAGCTCAAAGTATATTACTCCTGCATCATACAGAAAATTTTAATTATAAACGTCCAATGCAAAATACATTGTAATCTCAGTCCCTTAGTAACAAATGTACTTATATTTGATAGCGATCCCGTTAAGTTACCTCTTTTTGAACAAATGGTAAGAATGGTATCGTGGAAAGTAAGCCCCTTATATGAAAAATGTTTTATAGGTTCACTGGCAAATAAATTAAAAGAAAAGGCAGTCGAATTTATACGACGTCTAGCACAGTTCTCATCTGTAGACAAATTTTTAGTAGAACTGAAAAATAGATATAGCAGCATCGGTAGCACTAATACATTATTAGTGAAATTAAAAATAATCAAACAACACAGAGGTGAACCAGTAGAAAAATACAGTAGTCGCGTTCAAAAAATACACAATAGAATAATAACTTCATACTACTCGGACAAGACACTACCGCTTAGGCAACAACAAGCTTTGAAGGAGAGCGCTAAAAAAGAAGCCATAAGGCAGTACACATACAGGATACAAACACCTTTAAACTACTGGGTAATATGACTTAATCCAAAAAAATTGGGCGAAGCTATAGTGGCCGCTTTGAAAAAAGCAAGAGATACAAATGATCATATGCGCAGCCACGAGGCAGACACAAAAACGCGACACAAGAGAGGAAAATAGAAAACGATATAACTTGCGCTTACTGCTAACGCAGAGGGCACGATACAAATGAATGTCGCATACTGGTAAGAGATGCAAGGAGTGGAAGAATAAATCGGAGCGACAGACACGGGCAATACAACAGCAATAACCGAGATTATACGGATGGAAATTTTGACTACCGAAATAATTATAATTACCTTTCTAATACGAATAATCTGAACTACAATAACGATTAAAGAAGGAACTCTTGTAATAATGCGGGTTACCACAGATATGAAAACTACAACAGGAATGCTGATTATTCAAGAAATAACAGTCATGGTTACAAATGAGATACTAACTACAATAATCATAGAGTTAAGTATAACTTTATTAAAGATTATATCTACATTTATCTACATTTATCACTATAGAGGACCTCCGAATAAGTCAGATACTGCACCTGATGAAAGAAAAAATAGTTATAGTACAGAGCATTTAAACTCGCGGACCCCAAGAATATAAAGAGAGATAGAGCGTAAGAATAAGACAGAGGCAGCCAAAAGAGAGGAGCCAACGGAGTCAAATAAAATATGCGTTGGAGGGAAATCTAGCGAGATATCATACGAGAAAAAGTATATGAAAAGAGAAACAATTAAAGTAGCGCTAAAAACAGACCCCAAGGAGTCTCTTCACATGGTTGAAAATGAACAGAAAGGAAAAACATATGACAAGTAGCTTTTTTGTTGACGAAAATAGCATTAACGAAAATAAGAATCTACCTTTTCGCAGAATAAATATGTCAAGTATAGGAAGCACACCACCATCGGTAATATTGAGTAATGACAAGCTAAAATTATATAGCGAAAAATTTTACGCGCATACTGGTGCCGAGATAACAATGATTAAGAAAAGATTTCTTAATACAGACATGCGTATAGAGAGCAGAGATCCTAAGAGAGAGCAAAGGTCTTAATAACTGGCGTCATACACGAAGCACACTGCACTTTATGTAGGACTAAAATACCTCTGATGGTATCATAATTTTACTCTGCATGAAGTTCCAGATGACTTACCGATCGAAATGGAAGGTATTATTGGCTGGGACACTTTCAAGTTATATAATGGCCTCATAAGTGCCAAAGAAAATTATGTAGAATATAAAGGCATCAGAACCCCGTTATTAAAACAAAAATATTTTTAAAATCCCCGCCAAGTCGAGCAAAATAATATTTGAGCACGTAAAAAATGAAAACAGCCACGAACGGAACGTGAAAGAGGGAATTTCATTCGGCAATTTCATAGGAGAAAATAAAACTTTTAATATAAATGCAGAAATATGATAAATATAAAAAATAAAAAAATTGACGTACCAATACCAGAGGTAGATGTTTTCTGAAACGACGCTGAATGTTTGAAGAAAGCCATGATCGGTCTTTTGAACATTAAAAATTCGGATGAAAATATAACAGAAAATGAAGTTATAAAAGAAAGAGTATCATTAACTGTAAGAGTCATTACAATATAAATGACATTAAAAATTCTGAATACCATAAAAAATCGGACATAGCAGCACGAGTAAACAAAATAATGGAAATCGTCGATACATCCGGCTACAACACGGAAGAATTAGACCACATCCATTGCCATTCTAGAATGAAATTTTGGAAACCTTGTCAGCTGCAAAATACATAACCGTGGTAGATTTGAAGAGCAGGGTTTTCAAAGTGAAAATTCACGAGGAGGGTGCTCAAAAACAGCATTCTCAGGGCCGAACGGAAACTATCAATGTAAGAGAATGCCGGTGGAATGCATAGACTCTCCAAACACATTTATGCAAGTGATAACACTGGCACTAGCGGGCCTACAAGGGCTTGAGATAGAGGTATACATGGATGATATCATGACATTTGCAGAAAATTTGGATGAACACGGGATAAGGTTCAAAAGGCTCTTGAAACCACTAGCCGACGCAAACTTCACAATAGAACCGAGAAAATGTAAATTTCTTAGCAAAGAAGCAAAAGTACTTGGACATATTGTAGGCGATGGCCAAATCAAAACGAATTCAGAAAAAATAGAAGCAGCAAGGAATTTCCCTAAACCGACAAATGCAAGGAAAATGAAACAATGTCTCGGGTTAGCGGGGTACTATCGACGCTTCATTAAAAATTACGCAAAAATAGCACAACCACTCTCTAAATTAACCAGAAAAAAAGTTGAATTTAAATGAGAAGAGCCACAGGAAAAAGCGTTTACAAAATTAAAAGATGCTCTATGCAGCGAGCCAGTACTTACAGCTCCAGATATAAATGAAACCTTTATTGTAACAACTGATGCATCGGATTACGCAATAGGGACAATCCTTAACCAAGGAGACTTAGGATAAGATCGTCCTTGCAAATATGCAGCCAGCTCCGCCATCTCACATACGATTAAGAGCTGCTGGTGATAGTGTTTGCAAAAAAACAATTCCGACCATGTATGTTCGGACGAAAATTTACTGTCGTTACAGACCACGAGCCTCTAATACATTATCATACATCGAAAAAACCTGATATACGATTTAACAGGCTAAAAGCGGAACTACGAGGATATAACTTTGATATAATATATCGGCCTGGCATTTTAAATGAAGCGCCAGACGCGCTTTTCCGAAATCTAATACTTTAAAACGGAGAAGCAAACCCTGAACGACCGCGCCAGGAGCTACATCAGCTGTTAGACAAACAAAAGAATGAAGAATTGGCCTATAGCGACGGACCGCCGGTGCGTTTATTTAAAATGTATGCAACTCTTGGACAGAGAAGCCAAGGTAAACTTAAGAAAGTAAATATTGATTGCTCCGATTCAAAAAACTCAAATGATCAAATACAGAAGAAATAACGATGTATCTACAAAATAAGCATAGTAAAACTATATAAAAATATATAGAGACAATCCGACGGTAAAGCTAACTCTGAATCTGAAGAAAATTCAAGACCACGAAAAAAGGTCACTCAATTAAAAAATAGAACAAGGAAAAGAAGGTGACCACAGAAAAACACTATTAATAGGCACTCGACGATAATACCTAAAATTGACGAAAATGCGGGAAAAGATGATATAAAATCACAAGGATCAGCAGATAAGAAATAAGTGTACATGCGCAAAAAAAAACATGGAAAAAGAGGTGAAAAAACGAGTACACCATTTATAAGTGAGGGTATTGCAAAGAAAATACAACACAAAACTCATGAACGTCAATTGGATATGCTACATAAGAAAATCCCGAATTTTTCTAACACCGTCGAACAATCAAACAACTCAAAAGAAATTATTATAGCGCATTATGACATACCGGCGGCAACACACATAAAACTTGAGCCACCAAAACATTGGGAGTTCAAACTAGCCCAAGCAAGTGTAGCAAACGAAACAACGAGTAAGGAAATAATAAAAAAAAGTCCAAGTTCACAAATGCACTGGGGACACTAACTAGCAAAGGCAAGCTTAGCAGCAAAAGCGGCCGAAAAGAGAAAGAAACTAATCGATCCAATAAATACTCGAGAGATGACAAATGTGGGTACAGGTATACCAAGCGAAACTGAGAACAACAAGATGGAGAGTGACTAAGAGGCTCACGCGCAAGATGTGATCCACAAAAATAACGAGCAGCAGCAAAATATACCGAGTAAGATCGAATCAAGCCAACCAACGCTGAAGAAAATAGCAGACAGCGGACCTATAAGTAAGAAAGTTAACGATAGAGAGCGAATAAATGGCTCACTACCGTCCATACAAGTAAAAGAGGGTACAAAAAAGGGTGCTGAAATAAACAAGAATATCGGGGCAATACTTGATAATTCTACAGATGATTTCCGAGCAAAAGTTAGTCTAGACGTCAAGCACCGAGACTTTGAAGGAAAGCCAGACATCAGAATAGATGCATGGAAATCCGATATTACCATGAATCGACTACTGAGCGATCCGCTGGAAAGTATAAGGGATAATTCGGTGACACATATACGGCCTTCTAAAGAAAAAATCAGTTTAAAAGTTAAAAAAACAACCTCTCAAGGGACAAGAAAGATAAATCAAACGTAAGAAATTTCGTATGGCAATACATGAAAGTCATAGAAGGCGAAAAAAAGATTAAGAGAGAGTGAGAAAGGGATAAGGCTAACGAAAAGCGTATTTTGCATCCACCTGGTATAATAGAATAAACTAAACATAATGGCAACAGAGCTAATATATCGATATATGTAGTACTGTATAGCATGGCAGGGTGCACGTTAACATATACGTGTATAAGTATAAATGGAATAGTGTTATTTTTCTTTAAATTTGTGGCCTCCGTACGGGTCGCAAAAAATATAACAAAAAAAAGTTACAAAAAAAAAAAAAAAAGTTTATAACACTTGCAGAGAGCGCAAAAATGATAGTAAATAATTAAAATACAGACGAATACAATAACAAAACATTTATGCAAGTTATTTTTCATTTAACGATGCCCCAGCGAATCACAAAAAAAATCCTACAATAAGACGTAAACAAAATATTCTTTTGGTTTGTTAGGATATATCAGTGCCCTCCGGTGAATTTGGAAATTCAAAGTGATCAGTGATCCGTTGCATTAATAAATCAACGCAAGAAAATTTAAATACACTTTACTTGTATTTGTTTATTTTCTCACATTTCGCCCCCAACGGATCATTTATCACTTTGAATTTCCAAAATATTTTTTTATTATATAATGGAGTAAAATTCATTACTCCATTATTATTATCATCCCCCCTCCAGTTGAAAGAGAAAAAAAGATACTTAAGTTAAAAATTTTTTAATATGGGAAATTGCTGTACACTCAACGATCAGAAAGACAGATTACTGTACAAATAATGAGTTACACTTTGCAACCCTTAAAAATGAACTGTTAAAAGCAATGAAGGACATTATTTATTGAAGAAAAAAATTATACGGTTACACTCAGAAGTGTAGGCAAAAAAAAATGATTGTGCTTCCATGAGAACAAAAAAAACATATCGAAAAAAATAACAAGAAAAAAAAAGTGATCAACAATATATAAAAAAAGGAATTGCAACATATTTACAAATATACTTGCAGGCACATACTTTCCATTTTAACTCTGTATAATTAGTCGATTTTAAAGGGTATGAGATAGTCGAATTTTGAAGAAATAAAACATTTTCAGACTCAAATAAAATTGAACAAAAATAATTCTAACCTGTATAATTAAATATACGTACATGTATACGAATTTATATAATTCCTAAAATGTACAGCAGTCATGAGACATAAGTCATCAGAAAAATTTAGCAATCCTGATACTGAAACACCTCACGGTACTAGCAGTAAATGCCAGCAAAATTGAATGAAGGGAGCGAGCAAACATAAACAAACGTGTATACTTGTAAGACAATAAATCAGTATGAGAAACGAGGACATAGCGCTTGAAATCATCCTCTTTCTTCTAACTGAAAACACTGCACAACATAAAAACATAACACAAACACCACCCTATCACAAACATACAAATTAAAAAGGAAATCGCTGCCAAAGACGTCGGCGTCGCGGCCTTGACGTCTTCTATTATGGTAGTACTGGCCTTTACTGATGGTACTGTGAGGTTTATCAGTAGCAGAATTGCTAAATTATTCTGATAACTTATATCTTAGGACTGCTGTAGAATTTTAGGAACAATGCCATCGGTGAACCTGCTTAGGATATTCTGACTTCGTTTGTGAGACTGATTGTGATATTATTCTCTAGAGTAGGGTTTATTTATACAAATTCGTATACATGTACGTACATATAATTATATATGTTAGAATTATCTTTGTTCAATCTTATTTCAATCTCATTGTATGAAACAAATTTTAAGAGTTTCCAGTAGTTACCATTATCATTTGATCACTGTTTAATCAATTTTTTGATTAATCATGCAATCGTAACTTCCTCTATGATCCAAAGGTAAACGATTCTTCAAGTTAAACGATCATCCATTTTTTTTCTCCGTTGATTTTGTTGGTATGTGGAAAATCATAGGATCCTTATGAATAACTTTTTTATAATTTAAATCCGAATAACCTGAAAATGTTTTTTTTCAAATGTGTTGTTATTTCAATTTTTTTTTTGTATTATTGATTACTTTTTTCTTGTTATTTTTTTTCAATATGTTTTTTTTTGTTCTCATGAAAGCACAATAGTTTTTTTTTGCCTACATTTCTGACTGTAACCATATATCTTTTTTTTACATAAATAATGTCCTTTATTGCTTCTAATCCTTCATTTTTAAGGGTTGCAAAATGTAACTAATTATTTGAACAGTGATCTGTCTTTCCGATCGTTGGGTGTACAGCCATTTGCCATATAAAGAAATTTTTAACTCGAGTATTCTTCTCTTTTTTTTCTTTCTCTTTCAATTTAAAAGGGAATGATAATAATAATGGAGTAATGAATTTTAGTCTTTGCGGGTAAAGAAAGAAAATTTTGTTTACGTCTTATTGTAGGATTTTTTTTTGTGACGCACGGGGGAATCGTTTAATGAAAAATAAGTCGAATGAATATTTCGCCTATACCACTATTTTACTGTGTTCATCTGTATTCCAATTATTTATTATTATTTTAGTGTTCTCTGCAAGTGTTATGAACCTTTTATAATTTTTTTTTAATTTTTTTATAATTTACTTTTGTTATATTCTTTGCAACGCGTCCGGATGCCGTATATAAATAAAAAATAACACTGTTTCATTCATACTTATACACATATATGTTAATGTGCATTCTGTAATACTATATAGTACTACATATTTCGATGTATTAGCTCTGTCATCATTATACTGTATTATATTACATTATATTATATTTAGTTTTACTTCCATTATTACTGTTATCATTATCACTGTTATTATAATTATTATTTTTATTATTATTATTTTCATTGTATTATCAGACCGTAGTTTTGGGTCGCTTTAAGGGTCTGGTGGTGGTTGTGGTTCAGTTGGGGGGCTAAATGCCCTTTTCGTTAGTCTTATCCCTTTCTTACTCTCTCTTAATCTTTGTTCATCTTCTATGCCCTTTATGTTTTTTCATTTGGAACTTCTCACGTTTAATTTAACTTTCTTGTCTCTTGAGGTTACTTTTTATCCTTTAAATTGATTTTTTTTTAGAAAGCTGTTTCTGTGTCACCTAATTATCCCTCATACTTTCCAGCGGATCGCTCAGTAGTCGATCTGTGGTAATATTGGATTCCTATGCTTCTATTCTGATGCCTGACCTTCGTTGCTTAGTTGCAAGAAAAAGGTACAAATGAGAGAGCTGAGCTGTCCCGTATATTACTCGGCGGTATTCTTGGAGTTTTTTAGCTTTCCTTTGAATGAAGTTGATGAAATACACCGACAGTGTGACGCAGAAATACATGAATATAATACACAAATTTTTTTGCAGTAAGAAATTCAATTATCAGATTGAAAAAATTAAATTATTAGGTTTCTTAAGAGTATTATTATAATACTCAAGACGTTCTGTCAGAATCATAATAAATAAATTATTGAAACAATATCGACTAATTGGAACAACAGCGTTTGTAGAACTTTTCTATTCTTCACCAATCAAAATTACGTTTAGCGTACTAAACGTCATTATTTATTTGTTTGAATGATAAAAAATTACAGCTTCCTCACTTACTCAATAAAATAGAATAATAATTTATATAATTTAAACAGCGATAACTTCCAACATCGATAATACTTCGTAAAAATCACTGTACTCAAATCATACAGAGCATTATACACAGTTTATCTTGTTTGGTAATTATCTTTCTTAAAATATAAAGTTACATTTAGAGATTATTTATTCACAATTTTAGTTTGAGTCAAGGTACATGTAAGCGAAAACTACCATCCCATTGTGTTTTTAAGTTTATAAAGTTGAAAGTAAGAAATAAAATAATTGTCTAATATTTTTTCTTTAAATTCTGTCTTTTTTTGCTTTATTAAACAGAGCACTAGCCGTATCTGAACTAGAAAAAACATAAAAAAATATTATAAGAGCTTGATAATCAGCATTGTTTCTTTTCAAGTACTAACTGTTTCCGATTTTTCAGGTACAACTTTATTGAAGTACACATAACGTAGCAATCAGTAAAACTTAAGAATCTTTATCAGAATTTACCACTGCTACTGATTTGCAATATTCGATAAAAACTATTGCGAATTCGTAATGACTAACGATGATTTAATAATAAAAACTTTTGCTAAGCTTTATTTTTTTTGCAAATACCTAAAAATTGCGATACATCAGACAATAAAATTAAAAAAATTATAAGTCAAAACCAAGTACTTTTAAACAATCCTCTTATGCGACTTAGTGACAATGTTTGTTGGGCTTTATCCACCAAAAACTATAATAAAATCATTGCCAAAATTAATGCAGACGTATTTTAAGTAAGATCAAAATATTTTATTGTACTGCATGCTGTGGGACCAAATACCTTTGTGCAATAACTATCCTCTATATATCACATAACTTTATTCTTCAATAAACGGTGGTGAACACAAGGAAAATGATATGTTATACAAATCTGATTTAGTTGTTTTTCTTATTAATCCATGATCATAAAATAAACCTAATGGATGTGGCGTTAATTGAGCCATCGGCCTTGCTCTCATTCGAATAAAATTGATTATCATAAAAATTTATCAAAAAGTTTGGCTACTAATAAATTCTGCTTGCTTACCCTAAAAAATAATTTATTTATCAGGAAAGTCTAAAAACATTTAGGCTTCTGATTACCAGCATTCACTCATTCAAAAGTTATTAAATTTATGATAAAAGTTTATTGAGCAGTTGAGCTTTTGATCATCAGTACCTGATTATTCAACAATCAATTTCCTTATTACATCAAGTAACAAGTAGTAGGGAAACTAACCACGAGAGTTTGCTGGCCCTAAAATGAAATTATTAAAAAAAAAAAAAAAACCTAATAAGTAGATAGGCTTCTTATTTCCGTCCCAGACTCGCCTACGAAATAATTTATTCATCATAAAAAAACTAATAAAAAGTTTGGCTACTTATCGTTGATAACGAATGTCATCACCTAACAAAACGGACTTCGTGTGTACTTCGTGGCTCTCGGAAATGTCAAGTGACAACCGAAGCGAGCCACTAAGTCTAAGCACATGAAGTCAGCAAGTACCGGCTTAATAGTATGTAAGACAAAGAACTTTTAACTAAAGTTCTACGCAAGGAACATTTCTTTGCGCGGTCTTTTAATTAGTAGCTTTCCACCGCTCATCGAGAGTAGTTCCTAATTTATTAAATCGATTCACAGATACAGTATTTAAATCTTAAGAAACCTGTTAAAATTACAATTGTAATATTAAAATAAAAATATAAGTACAACGAAGTTGTATAGAGTACCTTAGTTAATAAACTAATAATACTAAAAATAGAGAAATACTGAAGGATTGTACAAAGTCAAAGTGCTGAAATTAAAATTTAATTGGACTTTATAAGTCGAAATCACATATTGCCTGGAGTTCCGAGTTGATAGGTGACATTAAAGCCAGAGACCAAAAAGAAGAAAATAATTATAAAGGTATTATAACATATACATTTCAAAAACATAACATCTTCTCTCTTTTCTTTCCTATAAACTGGTGAGTAATTGGACAGTCTGCTAGTCCCGCGGCCAGTCCAGGAGTGTGAGACCTAAATCCACAAACATCCAGTTTTTACCGGATGATAAAGTTAAATAATTACAATTAATTATTTGACAAAAATCGTAGCAAAATGTGGTTGCATCTCTAAATGTTTTTTTGTTAATTACATGTTTCCTTATTACATCTTTTGAAGAAGCAATAAACACTATTCAAAGAATATTCAGTGTACGCGGACGTGTACATGATGTGCCTTTGTGGAGAGCATAATATATGCGGTTTTTTTATAATTTAGAAAAGAAATAAATTAATAAAAAAATAACAATACATTAATAAATAAACGATCAAATAAAAAAGAAAAGTTTACCGTTATAAAATTAAAAAGTGAACAGTAAGACCAGTCGTGAGGGGTTTACGGATCAAAATGAAGTTTTATTTGCTTTTTTGTAGACGTTGGCTACATACAGTCATAATGTATAGGACAAAATATTACGTTAATCAAATGAAAAATTAATGATTAAATATTTTCATCCTGTATATAATAAATAACAATAACTTACAGAAACATTAAAAAAAACCACACATTATTATTAAGCGTGAAGTAAATCAGTAGTTTCAGATCGGAAAAAATAATAACATGAATTGTGACTGTGTCAACACAACAGCATAATTACTGTTGTAAACTAACAATTAAGTTTGTGATAACACTTTAAAGTATCACTTTAAAAATTAACTAACAAAAAACCAATAATTATTCTCTAATTTTAAAAATAGCTTTTTATTGTGCAACGTTATACCTACATAACTTTCAAATTGACATGGTATTTCTTTTTTCATCGCCGATCAAAATTTGTGTTGTTGAAAATTTTCTTTTCCCCCTTTGTTACCATAAGTGGGTTATAACAATAAGTAATGAATTTTGAAAGTCGTTAGTTTTGTAGGAAACTTGATGACAAAAAAATTGAAGGTCGTAAAATTATTCTACGAGTAATAGAAGCGAAGATAAAAACAAAAAACTAAATTAAAACTTGGCAACCAACAATAAATTTCTAAATAAATAAATAAAATCAATTTCTGATTTGGACAAAACTATTTTCCTCATACTTCTGGGAAAATTCTTTAGGGAAATAACTAACTTTTTTTTACTGAAAAACATAAGATTATATCGTATGTTTTGTTTTCGGGTAATGAACTAAACAGCCACTTTTACAGCCAGTGCAATATGTGCAATATCACGGGGTACGGGAAGCGAGAAGAGACTAATACGGTATATGTCGAGTCAAGTTACTGACCGAGTACAACCGAAGGAGGTCGAACAAAAGAGAACCGTCGGGTTCTTCGGTACGCGCGCATAAAGAAAGATAGAGCTGCGTACCACAATGTAAATAGCTTTATACACAGCTGTTTTACTATAGCGAAGTCGGAAAAAAGTCTTGTTATACTATTTTTGGTCTAGCCTCCATGCATCCAAAACTCATAACGCGAGAAAAAGAACTTCGTTCCAATAACATGGTGTATTAAATAGTAAAAAAATTAAAATTAGTAATTTTCTATACACATACTACACACCTTAATATTAGATCTGCTGACTTAGACGGTCTCTCTATTTCTACCATGAATCTGCTAGTCAAAGCGATTTGTTTCCTTAGTCCTGCTTCAATAGCGGACATTCTAAATTCAGAATCTGCTCATTAGAGCGATCTTTTTCCAGTTTACAAAAACACAATTACACAGTGAGTAATTAAAAAAAATATGTATGAATATAAATAAAGATTTGAAGTAAAATTAATACCAGCGCATGAATTCTCTGACGTGGACGGGTAACAAGAAAAACAAAAGAAGTGGCAAAAAACTTGACTTTCAAAAACTATTAGCTGAGAAAATATTTCTAGAAAAAAAGTTAAATGGTATTAATAACCAATTACAACATTACTATAATTCTCATAAACCAAACACTAATTCATCAAAAAATGATAAATTTGGAACAGAAGTAGTATGTATGCATCAGAAAAATAATTTTCACAATTCAGAAATTGACGTTCACCGCAACTGTAATAATTTTAAAATTCAATTGAATACATGATTTAATGGATTAATTGTTTCCGCGGAAAAAGAGTTTTTTTTAAAGCCCTCAAGAACAAATAAATGCATAGGAAGAAGATTACTCATAAACACACAAATATATACAAATTAATAATATAGTTTTCAAGCGTGAACCATCGTGCTCCCTCCTAATCTAAAATGGAAAAACTACCAAGTTATATGTTGGGTACTCTTTCTGTGCAGAAAGAGCCTTTAATCATACGCCACGCATTAGACGATGCTCGCGTAGCAATTTAGTGTATAGCTGCACATGCTATGTTAAAAATCCCTGGGCGTATACTCTTTTCCTAGCTTAAAGCAGAGGGTACTATATATGCGCGCCTGGTTACACTCTCTCACATTAGTTTCTGGACATTACACATGGTTTACTTATTGTTCCGTTGGCAGGAGTACGCCTATAAAAAAAACTGCAAGTTTATTATACGTGCATTTACACTATAAACCTGTGCATATTTTCTTGTTGTTGTACACAAGTTAAAAAAAAAAAAAAAGGAAAATATTTTTTTCTATTATCCAAAATTAATTGTGTGTAATACGTCAAATGCATGATTATCGATATTGTTTATACATTTATGTATCTAATCATTCATTAATTCCTTGTGTATTTTATAATACATGGCAAGGACCTAGTAAAATATTTTTCTGAAATAAATTAGTAAAATAAAATAAAAATATTATGATAAATTTTTCTCTAGAACATGATTAAATACAACTAAAAAGAAAAAAAAATAAGACGGAATACAGTATGAAATAAACAAGTAGGAAAAAACACGCCCACAACCTTAATTATACAATAAAAATAATAATTCAACGGTGAAAATGGTCAACGAAAACGATCATTCAACTGATGCCGATGTAACAGTAGCTGAAGCACTGATAGAATCTCTTAACGCTAACTTCTCGTTTCCACATGCAATCAAATCCATTCCTATATTCGATGGGCAAAATATTCCGCTTAAGGACTGTATTAAAGACGGTAAGAACAAAGAAAGTTGGGTCAGATTTGACTAAAAAGATTTATGTAAGAGAGCAATATTGCAAAATCTACGAGGTGCCGCACGTATAAGCGTAAGCGGAAAAGACTTCAAAAACCTCGAGGTATTTTTAATACATTAGAAAAAAAATATGGGACCGAAAAAACCGTTGCTTACTATCAAACTCAGCTGTAGAAAGTGCGCCAACGACAAGGCCAATTAGTTGGCGAATATTATGATTTCGTAAACCTACTGCTTAGCGGTGCTAAAAAAACTTTGTTGAAAGATAAAGGCAACGCGTATAACGTGCATATGATAACATTGATAAGTGACATAGTGCTAGACATGTTTATACAATAAAAGGACTAGCACCTATAATAAACCGGCAGGTAGAACCTGCTTTCTTAGCCAATGCCTTCGAGTATGCGTTGAGATTGAAGAGCCGAATGAGAGCGGGTATAATTCTGGACACGCAATACCAAGGACTACCTGGCAGTAATTTAAATCATATCAACAGCAAAATAGATATCCTGACCAGCCATTCTCACCACGTTAAATAGGACAAGTTAATGAACACCGATTCAATAATCAAAATTACAGTACTAATAGGCAATTCAATAATAATCCAAATTGCGACACCTCTTTTCTATTAGTATAACCGCGGTACAAAGATGACGACTGATATTTTTTAATGCCATAATAACTAAGGAATTAAGGTCCAACCCGTAGCTGTTGAAGTCAACTACTTGTCAGACGGCAGGTTGGTTGCTCAGTGTAAAATCAAATAACTTTAGTCGTCGATTTAATAAAGAAGAAATATAAGAGAAACTTTATACTTTTGTTCAATAATCTTGGAATTCCTGCAATTTATACAGCAATGGTTCTAGATTATTACTTTAATGTTTATAAAAAATTTTTATTTAATAATATAGTTAAATCTTAACTTGAAATATCAGCCGTTAGTCAAAACGAATATATTTAAATAATAAACTCAACTATGTTACTTTGATAAATTTTTAATTAATCTAAAATTTATGAATACTTATAAAGAACTCGCAATCACCTGAAAAGGGGAAAGGTTATTTCGAAATAAGCGCATACAAAATTTGAATTGATATGGAATATTTATTCAATAATAAACACTATATAAAATAAGGAATCGCCTTCCAATTTATGTGCACTATTAAATGTTAAAAATACTTTATAGATAATTTAATTCTAAAGTTCTTTAGATTTGAATTTTCGCACTTTTCCTAATGATATGCTCCTGTGGTCAAACAGATAGACAGCACAAGGTGAGAGCAACTTGAGTAAACTCTTGGTAGATGTCGCTTATTTGAATCTCTGGGGGTTCGTAAGCACAGCTTACGATGACTCCCAGTTTATGAAACGTTAAAATATTTGTACGTTTAGATGACATTATTATTTACGCAAAAAATCTAGCAGATCATGACCGTAAAGTGAGGTTACTTTTTGACCGGTTAAAATCAGCAAATATGGTGCTCCAGCCAGATACAGCTGAATTTTTGTGAAAAGTAATATTTCTTGGGCATGTAGTAAGTCAACGAGGAATTAAAACAGACCCTAAAAAGATACAAGCCGTTAGAGCATTTCCCCAACTGAAAACTATAAAAAATATTAGACAATTTTTAGGACTAGCGTGATACTGTAGACATTTTATAGAAAATTTTCCTTCAATAGTAAAGCCGTTATCAGTTTTATTAAAAAAGAGAGAACAAATTTAAACGGACCGAAGAGCAAAAAAATAGTTCTCAAAAACTAAAAGACCATCTACGTTAAGAGTCTATTTTAAAATTTTATGACTTTAGTAAATTACCTAAGTTAACAACAGATGCATCGGACTACGCTATTGGAGCAGTATTAAGTCAAGAAAAAGATGAGTTTGACCATTCTGTCGCGTATCTTTCAAGAACTCTAAATAAAGCCGAAATGAATTATTTTACGACTGAAAAGAAATGCTTAGCTGCACGATACGCAATGCATCATTTTCGTTCGTATTTATCAAGAAATAAATTCGTTCTTGTAGCTGACCATGAGCCATAAAATTGGTTACATACAAGAACAGACTCAGGGCAGCATTTAATGCGCTGAATGTTTAATTGATTATGAATACATTTTCAAATACAAGCGAGGAAAAACCAATACCGATGCTGATGCATTATCTAGAAACCCAGTAGGACCATTTCTGTATGCGAAAAACAATATCAATAATGGATTATCATTATTAAGAGTTATAATGATAAGTTGAAAGAAAATAAAGGAAAAGAAGAAAACATTAGTACAGAGTTAGATAAAAGAAACAGTAAAAACATCCAATTCAACGATTGTCAAACTTAAAGCATTGCCAACAACTTTAAAGGATACAGTGAAAGTAAAAAAACCTAGAACCATGACCAAATCAGGAACAAATGTACCTAAATTTGCCAGAGGCCCTGGACGACCTCTTGGTTTAAAAACTAAAAAGGAGCAGCCAAAGTTAGATTATAGTGTTATTACTCAAAGGACTCAAACAAAAACATTTCCACTTCCACAGACATCATCTGCATCTCGACCGAAATATTAAGAAATGTCACAAAAAATTCATCAAAAGATTCTAACTCATTAAAAGTGAATTTTTCAGAATCAGTAGCCACAACATCACACGTTAGTAATAAGAATATAGAAATCTCCAGAATAAAACCTAACAGTTCCGAAAATAAGGAAATGCCACAATTATCAGTCAGAGATAAAATTAACCTTAGTGCATCATCAAAGACAAGTTTGTTTTCTGAAAACAACCCGAGTGACACTGAAGAATCGTCAGAGGAAGATACACAACCATCAGTATATGACCCTAGATAAAGTCAATTACGGCAAGAATTGATTGAAACAAAAGTAGACTCAGATACAGATACTGACTCAGACGCGACAAATACTAAAGTCTTCATTACCCCCATTTTACTTAGTAAATGATCAAACGACGACGTTTTCAAGATTAACTTAAAACGACGAAAAGTATTCTTGATAAGGTTACTTATCAAGAAGTATAAAAGTTAACAAAGAAATTTAACCAAAGTCTTCAAGAAGGTTAGACTTGTCTTACAGCGATGATAAACCCAAGCAAACTGATACGGATTTTTTATAAGTAACGAGATTTTCTGATGGAGATAATCTAGATCCTAAAATTCATGACATTTCAACCAAAATGGACAACTATGATTCCGATAATTTTGACGATTCTGTATTAGATAAAAAAATTGCAGATACATTAAGACGTACAACAGACTTTGAACCCCTATTTAATGAAGATGAAATTTTAAGAAAATATATGACGAGTGGAAAATTACCAATTACCCCTAGTATTCAGGGGAATACACCCTTAAATTCTAGTACACCTACGCATACGAGTACTTCTATTATTGCAAAAAAAAGACGATTTAAAGCACCGGACATGGAACAAATAACAGAAGAAACCCCAGATAACTTGAATGAAAACAACAAACAAACAAACAAACTGCGATGCAAACAAATCAATAAATCGAAGCATTGCACCTAATTTCATGCTACTTTCAGACTTATACCTTTTCTCGCCAATCAATCGATACCAACAACGGTACGGAAAAGTGTATGTAAGTCTTAGTGATGGTAGCCGTAATACTGACAATTATAAGAACGCAAATAGAGCTAAGCTAATAAATAATGTAATCATCACCAGATATTGCCGTACATACAAAAGAGACAATATAGTTCATTTTATTAGCAAAGATTGTCAACCAGTCACATCTGTCTCAAAACTGTTGAGATCGATAGGTGCACTGGACTTTAGCTATTTGAAATCGAAGAAACCAAGAGTTGGCCAAATTTTAATAACACTTTATGGAGAACATAATATACTGTCAATCGTTATTAGTGAAACACCAATCGATTTAATAACTTCAGAAAGACTTACAAAAGCTTTAAAATCATTCAGGAAAATATTATTGAGACGAAATCTTTAAACTTTCCGAATTTCAATAAGGGGAGATCTTGCAGACAAATGAAAACCTGGATTGATAACAGAAATGTAATTAACATCTTTTGATAAAACACCTATACAAATTACATCTGTTACGGTAAAGTTGATTTTCCGAAAATTTAAGAACGTAATAAAATAATACAAAAATTACACAACAGCCCTGTTGGAGGACATTAAGAAATAAACCTTCCGAAATTCATCAAAAAATAAAAGAGCAATTTTATTGGCATGGGATGAGAAATGATATTCTCAATTATGTTCGTAAATGCAGCAAATCTCAAGAGAAAAAAAAGTAACGAATAAAAACAAGAAAACCCCTGGTCCTTACAGACACACCTATTAAAGATTTTGATAAGGTTTCCATTGACACCGCTAGTAGAGTAAGAATGATACCAAATGGTAATTGCCATTTGTTAACCATACAGTGTAATTTGACTAACTACATTATTTTAGTCCCTGTACTAGAGCTGAATTCGAGCACGCTTCCTGATGCACTTGTACAAAATTTAATGTAAGTTTACGGTCTACGTGAAGCAATTTTATCAGACAGACACACTACATTTATGTCTAATTTATTAGAACAACTCATGAGAACCCTAAATATCAATCATCTAAACTACACAAGCAGATCATCCTTAAACAAACGGATGACTAGAGCGAAGTCATGCTACCTTAGTTGATTTTATAAGAACTTACTCTAAAATTTATGATAACTGGGACAGTTTAGCCAAATTAGCAGATTTCTCGTACAACACAAGTGTACATGCAGCAACAAATTTTACGCCCTATGAAAAAGTGCTTGGGAGAGTAGCAAGGTAACTCTTAAAAATACCTAAAGATAAAAGGTTACGAACTTACCCATTAAATTGACAAGATCTTATCAAGTGACTTCAAGAAATGCAAATTGTGGTAGAAAATTAATAAATAAAAATGAAAATACAAGAAAAAGCAGTAAAAGATAAAAAATTGAAGCCTTTCAATTTTGAACTAGGAGATTGCATTTGGATAAAAAAAGGAGTACGTTCTCAGAAATTTGATCGAAAAACCTTAAAGCAACATAATTGAACACAATAAATACTGTGTGAACCTATGCGGGAGATAACATTATTCCACCTCTCAGCATACAAAAGAAAAGACTGACACCTTTCAGAATTATTGGAAGCATTCCTAAAGGACTTTTCGGCTTAGTCACGGAAGACGATATCAACGTTATGAACACTAACAGAAATAATTTGCATACTGATCAAAAAGAATACATTAAATTGTATGAACAGAATAGCCATATTTTTGCAGCTGCATTCAAAGAACTTTATAACGCTACGAAACGCCATGAGCATATTCTATAGCAAGTTGCTGATATATTGACTTCAGGACAAGATTCAACTTTCGACAGATATCTGATACATTTATCAGCTCACCTTAGAAGAACTGAGGCCACCTTAGATCACATTATTCGTTCCCATGAAGGTCTGATTGACATCTTGCATGATTTACAAAGAGGTCAAGCACATTTAAAGCTATTTTCTCCAAATATATTTAGAACCGTAGCCCAGGATGTAAAGAACCTAGCAGAGAATCTCGAATTTGTAGCACTACAAGAGAATCTTTATGCTGGCTAAAGAAGCACTCTAAGAAAATTAAATGTTGTGTATCGAAAAAATAGGACGATGGTAACGTAACACTTGCCACTCATGGATTGAATTATAATCTTTATAATCTTTATAGACTACATCCAGTCATGATACCTCAACCTGGACAAAATGGATCTGCCTACATGAAATTATCGTATCCTTACTTAGCAGTAGCAGCAGACCTCATATCTTAGTTACGATTTAACAAAGTTACATGTAACCAATGTGATAAAACAGTATATGGTTATATATGCTCTGCTATGGAACTGTTAAAAGAACCCTATTCTATTAACGAATGTGAAATTTTTATGCTATTACGAGCTGGAACAGAAGTATTTAAATATTGTGACATTATATTTACACCGAAAACCAAAAACCAATAGATTTACTGACCAGCTGATAGTTTATGGTAATTCTCGACACTTAATGAGGAACAATTAACCATTATCCGTTCTGATAAAATTAAACGACAAGAAAGAGTATAAGGTATAAGTCTTTTACGAATGAATGATGAGTGTACGGGAAAAACACACAAACTTACCTTAACTAGTGAACATAAGATCATCACTCAGATACAATATACCTATCAAGTAGAAGTGAACTTGAGCTTAACTGTATTAAATGAACGCTTAAAGGACACTAATACCTTCCATGACGCTATAAAATCGATTCGAGAACTAAACTTTAATAAGCAAGCATGGGCAGGTAAAGAATGAAATGTACAAAATATTATAAATCAAATGAAGAAAATACGAACCTAAAAAGTGGAGGAGAAAAAACCTTTGTTTAATAGAGAGAAAACTCATTTTGTTTAATACTAGATGTCGACGAAGCTATTATTATTGTTACTATGACAGCAATACTTATTAGCAAAGCAAGAAGTTGTTTCAAGAATACTGTGAAACGTAGTGTCTCAATAATATTCATAAAATGCACTATAAATCAACCAAAAGTTGGAAATGGACTTTTTTTTCGGGCTTGTGAAATAGCAATACAGACTAAAGTCAACGTAGATTATCTTTTACATAAAGTTATTGAACGATAAGAGAATGAAGGAAACATCTAGGAACTGCACAAACTTTCGGTTTAACATAGTTATACACACCGAACTACAATTGTAATTTACAATAGTGGTTCATTCAATAAAAAACCTGATGAAACGCTGAATAAAGGAAAAGAAGTTCAGACACTTTCTACTTTCAAGATGAAATCCACTATTTCTGAAGCAGAAAAGATTTCTTCACAAACATATGTCTTCTACCGTAGTATATAGAAGAATAGAAAAGGGAAAGAGATTTCTTTAACCATTTTTCTCAATTTGGTACCCTAGAATATTGTTATACCTTTAGAGATCGGTAAAGAAGATTATCCCAAGGATATGGAAAATACATGAATCCTGAAAGCGTTACTCTAGCGATGCAGAACGATGAACCCAAGTACCACATGAAATACGCCAAACCAATAAAAAGGAGTGCAAAACATTAAATGAACAAGAAGTTGACTCACCCTTAGTGTCAAGAACAAGTTGAGTTAATGACATATCAAAGACGTGTTATTAATAATAATGTATTACATACAGAATACAACGATGTACACAAACTTTAGAAACAAAGCCAACGTTTGCAAAAACCATTGATTTACGAAAAAAATCAACAGTAGCAGAAAATGAACCCAATAATTAAACCTCACCATTTAACTAGCTACATCCTACGTCAAGAAAAAACATCACTTAGTTCTAAGATTACAATTTTAAGCTTCATAAAACCCATGAGCGAACTTAAATTTAATTAATTATTACCGTCACGTATTTAAACTGTATTGGTAGACACAGTCATCACAAAATCTTTTTTTTTCCAAGTGCACTTAATTGTCTAGTTTTATCTTTAAGATTAATTATAAAAAATGTATGGTTTTAAGTTTTGCACAAAAAAAAATTAATTAAAAAAACTTTGAGATTTAAATGCAGATTAGAATTTTATTACAGCTGCATGTTTCTTTATTGTAAAACTAGTAAGACTTTTTTTCTAATATTAAGCTTTATCATGTATTGCTTATTTCGTTGTATTGTGAATCGGCAAATATTTTGACATAGCATATAAAGTCATGATTGTATTTATAAATGTATTCTCTGCTTATCATCCAACCATTTCATGAACATAATTTTATTTTTATATTTACATTCCACACATAACCTACAAATGATTAGAATTATTAATAGCACGAAATACACTACAACAGTACTTATACATATACATATATCAATCAATAATTATAACACCCATCATACTTACGCTTACAGACTACATAAAATGGCTAAGATAATAGACACCATTACCAGTGCACGTACCCTAAACCATATAATAAAGTGCCCTACAACAAACTGGCACGGTTCAAGCCTTATAAAAGTACCCCTGTATTGCTCTATACACAAGCTACGAGGCCATACACTACGCACCATTAGACTGCCGATGCAGCTACATCATTGATAATAGATCTCCAATTAATACCGATTGATATCATAAGAGAGGAGATGCCAATATTGGTACCTCCGAAAGCGTTTGCGAACAGAACACCCTGCAATCCATTACAGTCTAGATTAAATAAAAATACCGCATTCAAAGCATGCGACGAAGATGAAGAAATACCTATTCTTTGCTTCATACGAGTAAAAGGAACAAATAGGAAAATTCATGTCCTAAGAAAGAAACCTTATAATACTAAATACCTGACGGAGTTTTCCAAATATCCGTATAGTACACCAGATATTTATTTTTTCCAGAAATCTCAAGATGAAAAAAACATTGTACCTCTCCATTTCAAATATGGTACGAAAGATGAAGCTGAGGCAATGCGAAAAATATTTATGCATTGCATTACAACCCAACAAAAAGAGCCTAACGTCATCGCCAACACAACTACAACGACAACTACAACGAATATTCTACTAGTTGTAGACACTTCAAGCAGCACGACCGGAAAATTATCACCAAGGCTGATGATGAAAGTACGGGTCGTAATTACGACCGACGAGTAGACTAAATATCTGATGACCTTTGGACCACTCAATGGCATTAGTTATATAAAACTTCAAGCCACGAGAGATGATGGAAAGGATTAATACATGGCATTTGCCACATATTGCACCGAAGGAGCAAACATTAGGGCGTATAACTAACTTTAAAGTCATGGAGTTTGGTATACCAACAATGAACACACAAGCAACTAAGAACAAGGCGTAACAATACATACGCCATGCGGAAATCATGTATATAACTGCGATTTACAATTGCACAGTATATTGTGTACAAATCAAATTGAAATGGAAATGAGATGCAACATTTGTAATAAGAATGTCAGCCCCGTCAAATATGACTGTAATAACACATCAGAGGAAAAAAGATAAATAACAAAGGTGGAAAATAAAACAACGGATCAAACCTTCCTTTGTACAAAAGTATAAAGAGACCTTAACTCACATACCTATCATCAAACCTAATACAATCATTTTAACTCACATACCTATCATCAAACCTAATATAATGATTCAATCATCCAATGCCCAAATCATCAACCCAATACGAGTCATATTTCCTTTTTAGAAATATATATATATTTGTAATTTAGACTAATTTCATAAACTTGTTTTGTGTATTGCTCAAATAACTATGTATTCACCAAACGCGGTGATAGTTTTAAGAAGAGGAGGCTTTTAAGTGATGATTTGCGTAAATAAAAAAATAAAATTTTTTTTAATTCTAATAAAATTTAAAGACTCTTAAAAGAGTCATAATTAACGAAAGTCGTCACCTAACAAAGCTGACTGTAATTTGTGGCTCTCGGAAGTGTCAAGTGACAACTGAAGCGAGCCGCTAAGTCTAAACACATGAAGTCAGCAAGTACTAGTCTCATTGCGTGTAAGGAAAAGAAGTATTAACCAAAGCTCCACGCAAGGTGCATTTCTTTGTACGGCATTTTAGTTAGTAGCTTTCCACCGCTCATTAAGTGTGGTTCCTAATTAATTAAATCAATTTACAGATACACTATTCAAATCTTAAGAAACCTGTTAGAATTACAATTGTAATATAAAAATAAAAATATAAGTACAACGAAATTGTGAACAGTATGGAGCAACAGAGGGGTGCTCTTTTAAGGCTTGAACCATGCCGGTTTGTTGTAGAAACAGTTTTAGTTTTAGTTTGTTTATAGGGCCTTTTATCATAAGGTTTAGGGAACGTGCACTGGCGATGGTGTCTGTTATCTTGGCCAAACGTACTCAAGCCGAACAGATTGGGCTTGTCCCTTTGCCATACTTCCTCAGGCGTCTTTCTGTCAAGGTATTTCTTGGGCGACCGATTCGACAGATAGGCCGCTGTGGCAATCGCCTCTGCCCAGAAGTTTTTCTCGAGGTTTGCTTGCAAAAGCAAGCATCGCACCTTGTCCATGAGGATACGATTATACCGCTGTGCTCGACCGTTTTGTTGAGAGTTGTTAGCTATCGACGTCTCCCTTTTTATTTCGGCTGCTGAAACGAAACCCTCAGAACGTGCGTTTATATACTCTCCACCGTTATCGATTCTAAGACCCTTTCAAACTGCTTATTGAGAAAGTTGAAAATATGCTTCAGAGCATTTAGGACCTCGTCCTTCTTCTTCAGGAAGTGTACAAAAACCTTGCGACTGTTGTCGTCCAAGAAGATTAATAAATACTTCAAGCCATTAAGTGACAGTGAATCCGTTTGGCACACATCCGAATGCACTAGTTCAAGTATTTCACTAAGACCCTTCTCATTGTTCTTGAATGGGCCTTTCACCATTTTGCCCTTTACGTACACGTCATATGGCTTAAGGTTGTCTGTGCTTAGAAAGTTCAGTCCAGTGGCTGCATCATCACGCAGTTGCTTCAAGTATACAGGATTAAGGTGCCCTAGTTGTTGATGACATACTTCGACACCTTCAACTGGCGTCACTTTCACGGCTACTATAGTTCCGTCGATCATGTTCACTGCACAATGTTTCAAGTTGAGTCTGTAAACTTTTCCTTTGACTTTCTGTCCACATACCACTAAATTATTTAATTTATTACGCGCTTCGCACTGTTTGCCACTGAAATTAACTTGGCAACGTCTTTGAGTTATCGTACTTACGGACATTAAATTTGCTGAAATATCCGGAACGAACAGCACGTCAGCTAGCTTGACCCTCGCATAACGTTCGTCGCAGGTATTTGGAAAATGCACTTCGCCTTGTCCGAGCCCTGATGCATGTGTCTTGTTAGCTACGGTTACACGAACAGTGGGTGACTTACGCATATTACTTATGACAGTGACGTCACGGCACATATTCTTTGATGCACCTGAGTCAAGTATCCAGTCGCTTTGGTAAACACCATGTATAGCTGTAAAGCTAAACAAGATTCCAGCGTCTTCTGTCTCTGAGCTCGAGTAGCTGCTGCCACTGTTTTGCTCGGCGTCGATGTTGTGTGCGTGCTTGTGCAATCACATGCGTAATGATCGCTACGATTGCACCGAAAGCAGCGAGTCTTGTCTCTCTCGCTTTTCTCTTGCTTACCATGGCGTCACTTTGTTGCAGGCAGGCGACGCTTATACGATGGATGGATGTAAAGTCCGCCTATTATTCCCCATATTGTGTCTTGGATCTTATCTTCCTGAAGTAGCTTGGTTTGCACCAGGTTGGCGGTGATTTCCTGACCTGATGACACGAGCGCCATTATCATAGGCTTGTACTCCGAAGAAAGGCCAGCGAGGAGCAGAGCTCTAATCCACTCGTCAGGCAGGGTCATGCCGGTAGCATGCAGTTGCTGAGCTGCGGTCTGTATTTTACTTATCTATGCTTCGACGGACGAGCGATTTTCCAGCCTCGTTGTAGAAATATCCTGCAGAAGTCTTACTTTTTGTTGCAGTCCCTGGTCGTCATATGCCTTTTTGAGTTTTTGCTATATTTCTAGCAGCGTGGCTAGCTTGCCCACGCGTACATATACACACGGATCAATTGATAGAATGAGGCGCGCCCTTACACGCCCGTTCAAATTAGAATCCTGATTGACCTGTTCTGTGATCACTGTAGGTTCAATAGTGCACCACAGTTCCTTGAGCTTTAGGTACACCTTCATGGCGACAGCCCAGGATATATAATTATCACGACCAGTTAGTGTATCCACGGCCTGGAGCGCTCCCAGAGCGCCATGGGATGCCATCTTGATCTTCTTTCAACAACAGCTAAACCACACTGGAAAATTTAACACTTATCCCGTCGCCGCACAGCACACTATGCTGGGCCCGTAACCTGGTAACTTATGGAAAGTGTGTGGGTGAGGAAAAATATTAAATAAACGTAATTTATGTGTATTTACTGTCGTTCATTAACGTACCCAGTACATGTTATTGAGAGGTCTTACACCATGATGGGCGAATGGCTCACTGACTGTAAAAAAAAAACATGATTTCATTGCACGACCCAAGTTGGCTTTCTACGCGTACTAAGCAGATGAAAGACATACACAGATTAGTCCGTTTATGGGTACATACACTGCCACATATATATGGGTATGCACTATTGATACCAACAGCGTTGGCAGGAAAGCTAGGAGAAAAGCAGGAATCTGGACAAAGAGTGTTAAGACATTCATTTTGTCTACGTTGGCTAAATTTGTAGCAGGTTATGTAGCTGAAAGTACCTTGTAACGAAATTTTTTGATTGTGTTCCGAATAGTGGACGGGAAGGATGGTAGGAAAAGATTCTCACAGGACTTTTTTAAGGATGCAAGTTTGTGTTTCTTGAATGTTGATTTGGCAACGTTTTAAGCTTCAAGTAGAGAGTCATAAGTGTTTAAGGTTGGATCTAAAGTTTCTGAGTGCAGTTTTTCGATTTCTAACGACTTTGGCACAGTCAGAGTTCAACCATGGGAGGTAGTATGGTTTAGGACGTTGAGTTGGGTAGATCTAGGAGTGTCAGAATGTTGGCTGGCAATGAGTGAGGCGGCTTCTAAGATTTAAAAAAAAAAAATTAACTGTACTCGTCAAACGATAAACGTCAGCAAATTTAAATGATCTGAGGTTGTCTTCAAAGTAAACCCAATCTTATGTGTAATCATTACAAAGTTGTCGTTCAAAACTTGCCATGTGCTGATAGGGAGAAGCGAGGGAAAGGTAAAAGTGAGATTAATGCAGGAATTATAGAGAGGGTTTGAGCAGCTTGTGTAGGTTGGGAAGCCGTCATTTAGATACTGGAGGTTGCTGTCGGAGAAGTTTGATAGAGTATACTCTTTTATTGGACACGTCTACGTGCTATCCCAAGCGAGATGATGGCAGTTGAGATCGCTGCAAATAATTGTGTGAGTTAGGTCCAGAATGAGATTAAGGAGGGAAGTTCAGTAACGATTGAAGAAAGGGTTTGACGATATTAAGGGAGATCTGTAATTTCAGAGAAAAATCAAAATACATCAGACATACCGTCAAAAATACTTATTTCTCGATATTTGAAAATTCGAGTATGCAAATATGAAGTAAAGAGTAGTGCGGTCGCCGAGGCTTTGTATGCTTTCTCAAACTCACCTTGTCGCACTTCCGAGCTCCTTGATCTTCAATTTACCATAGAAACGACTAATTAAAGTAAAGCAGTTATAAAATCACTTCGTGTACTTTTTGAGTTTCATTCAATATGGTTAGAGAGTAATTCCTTGAAGCTGGATCTGGCTGTATGAATTGCAATAACATTCCAGTGGTGCAATAGGATACGATTTTGTAAGATTTTTCCAGTTTTTTTAAAACGAACAAGAAAATTTGGTATCAGAGTCAAAAACACAAAAACGTGTACGTGAAATGTTACAGATTTTCCTACTTTTCTACTTTTTCAGCCACTGATATAGCAGATATTTTTCTCGCCTGAGAGCAAGCAATACGTGTAATACTATCTCCAACACATTTCATTCCACTGTCTTAAAAAACTAAGCAATTTTAGTTACCTTACCAGAACCTTAAAAAAAATTACTAAACAATTTTTTTTCAATTTTTATTGATATACATTTTTGGCAATATGCACCTGTTTCACTGCAAATAGCTACAACTTGATTTCCAGCAATAAGATCAACAATGCTGATAGTAAAGCACGAAATCTTCACATGTTTTTGTACTGACTACTTTTCATAATTATATTCAACTTTTATAACAACCGTTTATTTATATTTTACTTCTACACAACTTTGATTCAAATTTCAAAGATTCTTCTAGATTTTCTTGCAATTGACTACTAAAAGTTCCATCAAAGATCTGATTTTTTGCTCATTAGTAGTCCTCAATTTAAATACCGTCAAAGTACCGGCGAACAAGTGCAGACGACCATCGTTTGTCAAAGCTTTACAAATAAAGTTTTGTATGTACAATGACAGCTGTAAGCCATCCAATTAAAACTTCATCCTCACTGTAGGCATCAAGTAAAAATGTATGACTACATACTTAGCACAAGAACTTCACACTGGCGATCTCTGCAATTCATCACTGTGGTATGCTGAACAAAAAATATTTTCAGCTATGTTGCAATTTAATCTTATCATGCACTGTCTGAATAGAATTCAATCGATACCGTAAACTTAGCGGGAAAATCCGGCATGCAGGCATCGCAATCAGCTGATTTTGGTGTACATATTCTTATGTATGTACATTGGGCTCATCATAAAGATGAGAATCTCTGTCTCAGGAGACGACACTACACCGCAATCGCGCATTCGTGGTCAAAAAGACGTCCTTCTACTAGTCTCTCAAGATATCAGAGTGGTGGGAGTACACTTTTTTGCTATTTTGAAACCAACACCATCTCCCAACTACCCGTCCCCGCGTGTCCCGCTGCCTCCTCTCGTCAACAAGATCCGGATGGATACTTTTTGCGTTGAATCAATCAGATTAACTCACCACTACACTTCCAACGCAGCTGTAAACGGTTTTAAACTACTTGTCTAAATTTTCTTAGCATGAATTTACTGGAATTTTTTTTGTGAAGCGATTTAAAATATCACCACCTGCATGCTAAAAAATGACGATACGTGCTGTAAAAAATGCATACTTATACGGTACCATGGCTTTTTCGTTTTTTTTTATTAACACCTACGTATGTCCTACAAACAAGACAACATTCTGTAGTATCGAGTATTATTTTTAAACCAATAAATATTTTTCCGCGGCTTTACAGTGGAAAATAAAGTTTTCCATCAAAAGTATTTGTACTTTGTGAATAAGAGAGTATAAAGTAACTAGCCATGTCAGCATACTTGTGATAAAAGATCCCACAAATTTTCTTTAAATGCATCCAAACCTCAACTTCAGATCAGACCACCCACCACACAGAACCAGAAGCTTCTCTCTTCACCACACTCCTTTCACCCTCTCACCACAACTTTTTCTCATTTACCTTCCCATTTCTACGGCAAATCTCAACAGCTCAAATCTTTACTTTCTCTCTCTCTCTCTCATTTAAAGCTTTCCATCTAAACGTTGACCCAATCCTGACGAACCTATCTCAAATCACTTTTTCTTCAAAAGTAATTATTATCAACATCCTTGGACTCCTCTTCTTGATAATAGAACAATTTCAATCATTTTCTCCTATCATCAACTCCCTTGAATTTCTCAACAATAATCTATTTTCTCATGGCCGTACCACTTATCAGTAATAAATTCCTTTGTATCCGCCAGTGGAACTGCAGCTCTTTTTACAAAAAGCGAGCCCACATCCAATTCTTTTCACAAGTACGATATTATCGCTCTCCAGAAAACTAGACTTGCATTTTATAATAATTCTCCTCTTAAGGGTATTCATTATATCGGCCGGAGTTTCTACTGTACCAACTTTTCTATGGTGAGAAATTATGGTTAATAACGAATTATCTAGCTGTTTAAACCCGAAATAAGAAGAAAAGCCTCCAAGCTGGCACTTTGAGGAATCAATCAAGCCCAAATTGAATGCAATGCGTTACAAATTAAGAGAGAAAAGTTACATTTACTGAGCATGAAAGACTGTGTCAGTGTGCATAATCTGGAATGTAACTTTTTTTTCAATAAGTATTGCATTAAGTTATCTGACATTTTGACAGAGCCTCAAAAATTAAAAGACAAAGATCACACCGGTCCTCTCATGGTTTTTAAAAATATATAGTTCAAATATCAACTTACAATAAAATACTTAACACATGCAGATTTGTAGGTTATGTAATGCCATTTACGATGAAAATCAATTTTTAAAACTCAGCAATTGCAAAACTATGAGAAGAGCCGCGTTTATTTTTTTATTTCAGAAAACCAGTTCAAATTTCAGATAATTCAATACATTATTTATTGAAAAAAGTTACATTTCCGGTTATGCACACTGACAGTCTTTCATGCTCAGGAAATGTAACTTTTCTCTCTTAATTCGCAACAAATTGCATTGAATTTGGGCTCGATTGATTGCTCAAAGTGCCAGCTTGGGGGCTCTGCTCCATATTTTTGGTTTTAACAGCTAGATAATTAGTTGCTAACCATAATTTTTTACAGTAGAGAAGGTGGTAAAGTAGAAACTCCGGCCGATATACTGAATGCCCTTGATTAAAGGCTTTATTATCATTAGAAAGGTCCGATAAAACGAAGACGGCGGTGGAGAACTATTGACTCTTTCTTCACAACAAGAACCCTAGAAACTATGGCTATATCCATACACTCTACAAACCATCTCCTATAGCTAGTAGCTCTTTACGAATCTCCCTCAAGATCGAAACCCTTCTTTAATCGTTATATGCTATTCTTTGTCTTACTCTCTTACTCTTAAGATAGCAGAGTGGTAAGGGAACCCTTCTTTGACATCTTGAAACTAACACTGTTTTACTTTATCTCTGACTAGGCTGGTGGTGGAGGGAAAACTTTCCCTACTTTTACCTTTCACTAAATCTCCCCTTACTATACACAAAAAAAATTTTTGAAAGCTGTAACCTTAAACATCTTGTTCGATCGTATTCCTACAAAAATTGAGCGCTGGGCTCCTAATTACAACAAGCGTGTAGTCAACTCAAAAAAATTTGAATGCTGCAAGTTTGAATTGGAAGGCAACGAGATTGAAGGCCTTTGACTTCAAAGATCGTCAAACACGTAGAGCTTCGAGCTCAAGGTCTCGCACCTTAAAGCTGGGCGGCTGAGACTCTCGATTTTGAAGTTGCACAGCTTAATTTTAGCTCTCGTAACATCGGCGATTCTGCACTGTCTGCAGTCAATGTTTGCATATATACATCTCAAATGAAATTGAATTGTGCAACTTTTAACGTTGTACCCAGCCAGCTTAGCACACGCAGACAACTACCCAGAGTACAACGCTACGGGTACACAGCTGTGCGGCTTCGGCCTCTTTGATGCGACCGTTGCATCCCTGCGTTGCAACACTAAGTGCCCGGAACAGCATTTAATATTATTATTACTCAATTACCTCAAAAAAACGACTAACAATGGCCCCCAGGAAGCTACTACTATTCCCCTACGAAGCCATTACTCGTGACCCAGACACACTACCCACTATGCTCGAGGAGGGCACGAAGTGCACCTCACAACCCGAGTTTTTTCTAACCAAATGTAGAGTAACCACTTGGTTTTTTTGTCCTCCACAGCCACTAACCCGAAGCAAAGGCCCCGTAATGCCTTCCTCTCTATGTCGCACTCCTGGTGCACACTACCACCACTGCCTATATGAACGGACAGTACTTACCCTGGTTCTTGCGATCTTACGATCTCTTGGGTCCCCTGTTGCTCGGTGTTGGCTCCAGCCCCAATCTTCTTCCAACCCGTACAGCCACCCTATCGCACGCAGCCAGCCAAGACCCTGAAGCTTTCTTCCCGGTCACAAGACCCTTGGAAAAAAAACTCACGACAAACCGCGAGCCACACAAGACCTTGCAGAGTTCTTTACTTTGATTACGTTCAGCTAACGAAATACCAAACAACTCAAAGAGACTCAAATCTGCTACTGCTGAGCCCAGCTACTTCTACCTGCTCGATACCTTGGAACAAAATCCTTACCCATGATCGATCGCCTACCGTCAATTAACGATTTCTGGTTGGCTAATTATGCACTAGCGCCCTCTTTTGCTTATTTAATCGTCCCTTGATCCTTATTGGCATAAGGTTTTGACCAGCAAATCGTACCGGCGCACAGTGGACCTTTTTTGAATTTTTTTTTTCAAAATCTAATATCTCATGAACGAAATAAGATATTGACACGATTCCAAGTGGAAATTGAAGCTTTTGGGCATAGGAATAAAGAAAAAATATTAAGAAGTTATGAGAATTACATGTTACAGTGTACCGTCTATTTAAAGTTGGTGCTCTGATGGAAAAGTCCTAATATTATGATACTAATTAGCTTGTAAGAATAGCAGACGATACATACAAACATACAAAGCATATATTTTTTTGTATTTTTTGCTGCCCTATCTTAATTTCACCCTTACAGCTTTATATAAATCAAACATAACCTTAAAATTTTAATTTTACTTCAAAAAATCGATTTCTTAGTATTAAAACTTGTGTTTATTGTGTTTATACTAATAGTATAATAAAAAAAAGTACTGTTCAAGACTTTCAATGTAGTAATCTAGTGCATACATTAGAAATGACTTCAAATTACGCTGTCTTGGAAAAATGAGACCTCGACAGAACCTCCAAATTCTAATTTTACTTCGAAATATCGATTTTTTAGTGTTAAAACTTGTGTTCATCATTAGTATCATAGAAAAAAGTACTGTTCAAGACTCTTACTGTAGTAATCTAGTGCATACATTGAAAGTGACTTCAAATTACGCAGTCTTAGAAAACTAAGACATCGACATAACCTGAAAAAAAAAATTAAAAAAAGAGAAAATCGACTATTAGTTTTGATTCTTACCTATAGTGTCACTTCGATGTAACAAAATTGCTATTTACAACTACAATGCATAGAATACTGTACAATGATTGTTACAAACTTTAAATAAGGATGTTCAAGAAACGTAATACCCAAATGTAATATTGAAAAGATAAGTTTAATTGAAAATAATTTGTTTTGTAGTTTTAAAACCATTACTAAGGAATAAAATGTGCCGTTTTGTGTGGATTCTGTGAAATCCTTCGCAATCCAAATTTTTACAAACAATTTTGATCGTGACAATAAAAAAAACCCGATTTAATCATAAGAATACAACTGAAAATGAAACAATCAACTGTAGTGTTGCTGCATATTATTACTATCCCCTCAGAGGAAAAAAATGGTGTATATAAATAGAATAAATAAAATGTTACTTAAACTTATTGACTACCATAACTCCAGTTGCGTTAATAACATCAATTTCTGATATAACCTTAAAAATTTTATGTTTATCAAGAAAATTTGTTTTTCGGTATTGACACTTGTGATCCCTATTTTTTAGTTACTATAAATCGAGTTGTTTGAGTTATTAAAAATTGTGACAACAACGAGAGTGCATTTTTAAGTGAAACAAAACATTTTTCTTAATTTTGTATACCTATCAGTGAGTAGAAAATTAATGAAATACAATTTTTTCAATAACAATAAAAATTGAGAAGAAGATATTATGCTCTACTTTTAGAAAATAGTACAATCAATCAGACATCTCGCTTGAATCTTCTGCATCACTTGTATCTATATTACTTTCATCCGTATTGCTGATATTATTCGTGTCATCACATATGGTGCTGAAAGATAATCACTTGTTAAGAAA